>VZRF01011711.1:631805-786917 GCA_013396875.1 Vireo altiloquus
TGGCAAGGTGGGGCCGGTGCGCCGCGGGTTTGACGTGTGCGAGTGCACATGGTGCGGCGGCGGCGGCGGGCGGATAATAAGCGAGCGCGGCCGGGGCGATGCCATTGCTCTGAGTCACCGCGGGCGCGCGGAGCTCCCGCTCGCAGCGTCGCCGAGCCGCGGGGCGCAGGACCCGGCTGAGTCACCCCCGTGCCGGGAAAAGGGGCGGCCGGAGTGTGGTGGTGGTGGAGGAGGAGGTTGGGGGGGCGGAGGAGAACCGCTCCGCCTGCAGCCCCCGGGGCCGGAGCAGCTCCGCCGGCGGGGCGGGGTTCGCCGGGCAGGGCGGAGAGAGGACATCGGCGAGCGCCTGCTTGCGCGCACGGCTCCGCTCCCGCCGCGCCGCCGAGTCCTGCCGTGCCGTCCCGTCCCGCAGGCGCTCCGCTGCCAACTGAGCCACTTCTATCGTCATTCTTATTTTTAATTTTGTTACCTCTTTTTATTTTTATTTTTACTTTTTTCTCTTTTAAAAAAAACCTTTTTCCCCTCCAGCTTCCCTCTCTCCAAAGCCGTTTTTATTATTTTTTTCCCTCTCCGCGGCGAGCGTTGGGAGGCGAAAGGCAGGAGGCGAAGAGGTCGGGAGGGAGAAGGGGGCGGGGAGACGGCGAGGGAGCGGCGGGTGTCGGTGTGGGAAGGCGGGGACGCGGCTCCCCCGGCCCGACCTCGGACCATGTACCAGGACTACCCCGGGAACTTCGACACCTCCTCCAGAGGCAGCAGCGGCTCCCCGGGACACCCCGAGACCTACTCGAGCGGCGCAGCCCAGCAGGTAGGGCCGGGCGCTGCCCCTCTCCCCCTGCCTCTGGGGGCTGCTCGGAGCGCTCCCGGGACGGGAGTTCACCGCCACGCCCGGGGAGCGGCCGGCGCTTCCTCCGCGGTGGAGGCGCGGGCGCCTGGCGGAGAGGCGCCGGCCGCGGGGGCGCAGGCGGTGCCGGAGCTGTGCGGGGCTGTCCGCAGCCGCCGCCCCGTCCCGCCGCCCTTACCGGGGCGCCGCTGCTTCCCTTCCCTCCCTGCCCGCCCGCCCCGGAGCCGGTGCCGCGACGCGTCCGGAGGGACGCTGACCGGAGTTCCCCGCCTGTCGGGGCCGGGGGTGTTGTGGGGGGCACGGCCTGCCCCGAGCGGGGACGTGCGGTGAGGGAGCGCCCGCCGGGCAGTCTCCGCCGGCCCGGCCCCAGGTGCAGCGGGGTCGGTGCCGAGCCCCCGCCTGCCGCCCGGGCACCCACCGCAGCGGCCGGCCGGGACGCGCTCGGAAATCCAAGGGCTCCTCTGGGCGATTCCTCTCCGAAGTCGGTAACGCGAATACAGGGGCGCACCGAACTCTTCCTCCTTCCTGCTTTTGTTCTCGTCGCGAGCTTCTCGCTGTCCACGTTCACCGTGCCTGCCCGGGTGGTGCCCGGGGTGCGCCCGCAGCACTTTGGGCGGCTTCGCTGGGACTTTGGGAGGTGCCGCCCGAGTTATTCACGGAGCTGTTGCAGCCGCCGTGGAACACGGAGAGATGGCTGGAAGTGGGCTCTGGGTCTTTCCAGCGCCTGCGGCGGTCTGCCCGCTGCTCCCCCATTAAACTTTGTCTCAGAGGCGCTGACACTCTCTTTGCCTTTCCCACGCTGGGACCCCGAGGGGACCACGCTGGGACCCCGCGGCCGGCGGCGTGCCGCTCTGCTCAGCCCGCTGCCCGCCCCTCGGGTCTGCCGGGAGCCGCCGGCCGCTCTCCGGCCAGCCGTGGCTTTTCCCGAGCGGGAGTTTCCTGGGGCTCGCCGAGCCCTCCCCGCGCTGTCCGGCCCCGCTCCCCACGCAAGCCCCGCTGCCGGGCGGCGCTTCCAGAATGGGGGATATTTCCTGTGGAAGCGGCGTGAATTCACAGACCTGAAAGCCCAGTCGTGCGGTTTGGGTTTTTTTCCTTTCATTTTCCTAAGAAAATACCTCGGAATTACTTATATGCCTAGATCGACTAAATCCACCACTTCTGGGGAAGGCATTACACAATCGGGCCAGTTATACAAACCTGGGTTATTTCATAACTTGTTTACATCAGCTGGCCCAGCCTCACTCTTTTTTTGCCTTTTCAGAGTTGGGCTTCCTCCCCCCCCTTTTTTTCCTCACAATATTATTTCTTGTGTGGATTGTATGAGCGAACTGGCAGTGTGAGCACAGCGCAGCCTTCACATCAAGGAGTCATAGGATAATTAAAAGAAAAAAAAAATAAAGAAAAAAAGTTCGGTGTTAAACTCTGCCAGCCGTACCAGCCCGTGACATTCCTCACATTAAAGAAGTTTTACCAGAAATGACTCGCTGCCGCTCCCCGCCTGCTCCAAACGCACCTCGCTGGTGCCCTCTGCGGGCTGCGGACTGCGGTTTCCAGGGATTCTAGCTCAGCTAAAGCTTATTCCCTGGTTTACAGTAAATGCCACGACAAGGTGTGGGTGAGCGGGAAGGGGGACTGAGAGGCTGGAAACGCCCGGCAAACTGCAAATCCTCACTCTCCTTTTCCTCCTGTGATTTAACAGCTGCGCTGGACTCAAGCACTTGGTGCAGGAGGTCGTGAAACTCCGTCACTGCTTCACATCTGAGCTGTCACACTCCGAGCAGTAACTGGGTTTTCCCCTTTTTCTGGGGCTCCACGTTTTCCCCAGGCAGCTCTCGTGCGTGCCGTGTGATACGGGGACCAGAGCCCAGTTTCTAGGGTTACTATCTGAAACAGGGCTTTGAGCAGGACGTTGGCTTAGTGAGAACATAAATGTTTTCTTTAAGAATCCGGGAGATTTCTCAAGGCCTTGTGCTCCGTCTTTCCCTTGATCCTTACAGATGTTGTAGATTAGGATCAAATGTAAGCATTGCCTTTAGCCTAGCAGTCAGGCTGTTCTGCTGATTCTGGTCTGTGGAGATCTGCAGTTTTATCACTACAGAAAATATGCATTGCTGAAATTTTTTCTTTATTGTGTCTTTTTTTTTTTTCCAAAAGCAAGAAAAGATGCATCAGTCCCATGTTTAAATGGAAACTGTGTCTCTGAGCCAAAACTTTGATGCTTTTTAATTATTTTTTCCCATCCAGCACAGCACTGGAACATTTTTCTTTTAAGTTGCGTGTCATGCTATTTTCCTAATCACTGACTTGCCATGTGGTAAACATAGACTTTAATGGGAAGAGTTTGTGTACTCTTTGAGAGTGGTCAACTTTCCCCTGAGATATTGTAGCACTGTGTCCAGTTTTCCTTTGAGGAGATGTTCAACAGGGGAGAGCCATCAAGGGCCTTGTGTTTATTGTAAGATCTATCACATATACCCCATATTTGATAACTGAGTAATGTTGAAGGTGCTCTAGGTGTTTTCTCGGTCGCTTGGTTGTTGGGTTTGATTTTTTTTTTTCCCCAACCACTATACCCATTTTCTGGTTTCTGGTGCTGCTCAGCACTTAGTTACAGATGTCAGTGAAGGTCTAGAGTAGAGCAAAGACACAGTGGGGTGCTGTATAGAAACCTTAAGGTGGAGAAGGGAACCACAAAGCCAAGGCTTGAAATGTTCCTGAGCTGCTAAGTTGTGAGCTGCTAACGTAGTCTGTCCCTGCCTGTGGCAGGACTCACTGGAGCCTCCCCTGACTATGGAACTGAGGAAGCTCTCATCCAACCCCGTATTTTTAAGGCAGAGCAGAGACTGATCTCAGTTCTTGGCACACTTAATAACAGGACTCTTTCTGTTTGCTATTTAGTTGTTGGGGTTTTTTAATGATACCTTCAGCTGCATTTGCTTGGGTCAGGAGGAGAGCGGTGGGTTCGTGGCTGAGCGTGTGCTGCGTGCGTAGCCCTGCAATCTGCCTATCGCCTCATCTTTCTGTAGTGCTCTGAATTCCTTGTAGAGAGAAAGAACAGAGCTGGCAGAGAGATGCTTCTAGGAGCCTCTCGTGGGTCAGGAGAGGAGAGCTGTGCATATCCTGCTAGAGAAGAAGGCAGGAGGGGGTCTGGAAAGAGGAGAATTGGGGAGGTGGGTGAGGGCAGGCAGTGCTGTCGGACTGGCAGGGGGATTGAAGCTCTCTGAGAGGAGGAGGGATAAGGAGAGCAAAGCTGGGGCTGCAGTCGGCAGAAAGGTCTGGCACTTCTGTGTGAGAGGGCTGGTGCTCAAAGGGGCTGTGCAGGGGAGGTGGCAGGGAATTCAGGGCCTGCCACTGCAACCAGCAGCATCCTAGGGGTCAGAGCTGATGGCCACCAGGCAGAATGTGGAGGACTAGCAGCATTTTGGCATGGCAGAGCTGATCCAGTGCAGTGTCCTAGCAGGGAAAGTGAGGTATGTGGGAAAAGCCTGATCAGTCAGGAAGCAATGCTTGTAAAACCTGGTATTAGACTGAGCACACTGTGTTTGAAGACTCAGCCTGCCACAGTAGTGTGTCCCTTAATTATTTATCTAGGAAAAATACTGCCTTTGGAAAGTACAGAATACAGCTTTGGGTTGTTTTTTTTTTAATTTCTAAGATATTTTGAATTATTAGAAGGGAAGCTGGTGACAGAGATGGGGTATGGCACAGAGAGGAACTGGTCTCTTCCCCCCAGGTCTGCAGGCAAGCACTGAGGAGCTCCAGAGGGATGTGGCTGAACTGAGCAGCTCCCCTTTGCTGTCTAGGAGAGCTGCACTAGTGTTACAGAAGGGTCCTAGGTTGAATACAGGAATTATTGGAAATGGACTACTTAGTCAGTAGCTTGGAGGCTGATTTTTGCGTCAGATGCTGCTTGTATTTTATGTGGTTGATTTTGTGGTGGATCTGTCTCTCACAAACTCTCTTGGGAATTTTTAGCATGGTGTTGGAGGCAAAGGTTAGCTCTTGAATGCAAATGGTGTCTGTATGGCAAAGCACCAGGAGGCCTCTTAATGTTTTGTGATCATAGCTTTCTAGTGTCCCTGTGAAGCAGACAGGACTTCTCTGCTTTTTGGATAAGGTCAGGAGGGTGGCACAGATAGGTAAAGGTCGTGGTAGAAGCCACTTGTGGATCTGGAAGTAGGGCTCACATCCCTTGAGTTGAGCTTGTGGTTCTACTGGTCTCGCACTTCCTCCCTTCTGTGAAGTTAAGGTCCTCTTGTGTTCTCGTTATGGAGGCACCAACGCATCCTCTTCTGTGCCATGTAGTTACAGCTGACACCAGACAGAGCAAAGGAGGGGATTTGCACCCATAAATTCTGATGCAGTGTTGACACTTGTGGCTCTGAGCCTCTGTAACTAATTGGGAGAGGTGAGAGATATGCACTCTGAATTCAGAGACATGCACTCCGAAATGTGGGATGAGCTGAGGCTGTGTGGGACTCAAGCTCCAAGTGAATCTGAGGTCCTACTGGGGGTTTTGCCAAGGTCTTGGTGCCAGTGTCATCCTCTCTGTGTAATTTCCCTGCCTGCTTAACTTGACTCATCCCTTCCTTCTCTCATCCTCTCTTGCTAGATTTTGAGCTGTTCAAAGGTGTAAGTCAGCAGCTGTCAGTATTCAGACTGGATCTCCTGGTCTTCAGGTGCTCACTAAGGCTGGCCTGAAGTGCTGTAGCTATCAGAATGTGAAATACTATTTGCAGTAGCCTTGGTTTAACAAAGCACTTAAGGTGCTTGACTAGGCACACCCTGAAAAGGAAATCTGTGTTGAAGTGGTGTCCCTTATCTGCGATGCTTACCTGAGCTGAGGTCAGGCTGATGCAAGGGCTCTTGCTTCTCTCGGAAGCTAGGTTGTTGACCCAAGAATGTGCATTTTTCATGGAATCATTTCAAGGCTTACAAACCAGTGGTGGTAACAGCTATGTGTCCTACAAGCCTTGTCCCCTGCTCAGTGGTTGCTGGAGCAAGACCTGTCTGTGTGTTAATTTCAGTCTAATCATTGAAAGCCTCCTGAAGGAGCTCAGCATAGACAAAAACATTCTTTCTCCCCTGCTTCCCCCTCCGGGGACAAGCGATTGTTTTCCTTGCAATTTAGTGCCAGCATATTATCCAGATGGATTTACCTCTGTCTGAAAGAAGGTGTACATGTATTTTGGAGGCGATCATTACCTGCTGCCTTGGTTTTACTGCTGCCTTGTTTTGTCTAGACAGTACAGAGAGCTGCAGGGAACTTGTCCGATCTGAATCCTAAGACCTATTTTATAGGCTGCTATTAAAATACATATCCTCGCACGTAACCATCCCAGGGCCGGGTTTCTCGGTGAGCACAGAGCTCCTGAAGGAGAAGTGAGCTGCTGTTCTTGCCATACCAAACCCTGCATGGACCAAGCCCAAATTTCAGGGCAATCCTTTGGTGAAAGGTGGCTTTGCACTGCTTGGTAACGGCATTTCAGAACTGAAGTTTCTCTTCCTCTTCTTTGGGCTTGAAGAGAAGTGTTTCTCTAGAAACTCCTTAATTCCCCTTTTGCTCCATGCCAGAAGGAGTGTTGGGCACTGGCAGGAGGTGGCAGCAGTGGGAATCATGCCTGGGAGGGGAGACTGGGTTAGGGTATACTGGGGAGGTGTGTGGGGGAAGAGGAAGAGGGTTGGGAGAGGGCAGGGCTGCTCGGGAGGGGAAGTGCCTGAGCCCAGTTCCTTCCTCAGGGGGCTGTGGCAGGCAGGGGCAGCTTAAGATGCTGCAGAGGCACCAGCTACTAGTGTTTTTGCTTCAGGTGCTACTTTGATCCTCACTGGTGCAGCTCCTGACGGCTGGTTTTGGAGTAACCACTTACGTTCTGCTTTCATTAATGGTTTCTTGTCTCTGTCCCTCTTCTTCTCTGCCTTTCTTCCTAGAAATTTCGAGTAGATATGCCAGGATCAGGCAGTGCTTTTATCCCTACAATCAACGCTATCACAACCAGCCAAGACCTGCAGTGGATGGTCCAGCCCACCGTGATCACCTCCATGTCAAGCCCTTACTCCCGCTCGCACCCCTACAGCCACCCGCTGCCCCCGCTGTCCTCAGTGGCCGGACACACGGCTCTCCAGCGGCCTGGTGTCATCAAAACCATCGGGACCACAGTGGGACGGAGACGGAGAGACGAGCAGGTAACTGCAGTGGGGGGAGCAGCTGGGAGTGCCTTGAAAACAGATATACAGAGATTTTTTTTCCCCCCCCGACCCCTCATGAGATCTCCCGGTGCTACAGGGGAGCACTGAGGTCCATCCCTGGTGCTGTACACGTGCTGGGGCTTCTTAGAGTGGCGTAGGGTGTAAGCTGGAGGGTGACTTTTACTGCTGCTTCCTCGTCGTATGGTGAGATTTACCCAATCTTCATCAAACACTTCGCACCACCGGCCCGCATTGCGGCTTGGTTTCAAAAGCAGGTTAACTCTGAAGTTGAGCCCTGGGTTTCAGTTTGAGTGTCTCTGCCACTCCAGGCAGAAGGAAACCTCCGAGAAAGCAGAGCAGCTTTCATGTAGGTCCTTTACAAATCTGACACCTAAATTACATCAGCTAGTGCTTTCTGTAAGCTCTGTAGCAGCTAGCACTGCTCCAGTCTCCATTTGTGTGATACCCCCAGTACCAGCTAGGATCATGCAGGGAGGAACAGCTTCTCTAGAGCACCTCAACTCTAGTATGAAGAGCCCTCTGGTGACTGGGGTCTAAATCCACGTTCCCACTACAAACATGTAATTGCTTGATCTTTTTGCAGCAGTGAGGTGGGGAATCCCATAAGAGATTTTTCTGCTCCAAAGTCAGAGGTGTTTCCGTAACTGGCATGGGGTGGCTTGTACCACTGCTGCCCTGTGCTCAGCCTCCTTACGGGGATTATTAAGCTGGGACCCTGGATCCGGTGGACCAGGTGCAGGCATCTCATCTTCTGGAAATCAGCCCTGTTTTTCTCTTCTTAGTAAGAATCAGCCTTCTCCAGGGGTGTCTGGTGAACAGCTATTCACAGCGCTAGGTTGACTTCTCTTTTTTAAAAAAATAGATGTGACTAAACTCGATCTCCCCAAGTTGTTCCCAAGCAGCATTTGTGTGGGTCGCTGCAGAGCAGTGCAGTGAGACACACTGCGCACCCTCCCTACACGAGCCCATGCTGTTGTGTGAGGTCTGTTTCTAATAAGACTCACCAGCCCTACTTTTACTTCCACGTCATCTGTTTTGATTCACGGTCCGATTATTTTATGTGGAGTTGCTGTCTGGTTTAGACCTAAGAGGTTAAAGTCAGAGTTTAGCAGTACCTCTGTGTGGGGAGCTGGTATGGATGCACTGAGGATGCGTTTTTGGGAGGAAGGATGGGGTAGCCGTGGTGGTTCGGGTACGTGCCAGCCTTTTCCACCAGCTGGAGCTACTTCCCAGTTCCCTGCGTGCAGGGCTGGTGTCCAAAGACAAGGAAAGTCTCACGAGAACTGGAGGAATAATTAGCAACAACTAATTTGTTTGACAAATGCTGCCTCTGTGTTCACAAATTGGCCGTGAAGAGATCACCATATTCTCTGCTTTATTTGTTGTTCAGAGTTATTTGCTGAAGGATGCCTGCCAAGCAATTCCTGGCCTGTGGCTTGTTTGCAAGCCGTTCATTGTGGGTCATTCAAAGCCAAGTCCTTTTGATTAGACACGTGCTAAGGCAGTACCCGGGCGCTTTACTGTGGCCCTTTGGCTCAGGTTTCCATGGCTGGTGCTTTGAACACCACATCGGAGTGCCTTTTGGAAAACATTGTGTAACATTTTATGAAAAGAGCCTGTTTTGATGAACGTTCCTGACAGTGAATGCACGTATTGGGCTTGGACAAGTTATGGATAACATACAGCAGGGGCACAAAGAGTGCCAAATCCAACCGCTTTCAAACAAATCCAGCAACCGCTGACGGAATATTCCTTTTTAGACCTGGTAAAATGTTAAGAACATCCAGATTAGGGGCTTCTGCCCCGTCTGTGTGATTTTTGCACAGCAGAGCCTCTGAAACAGGTAATTTTAAAAATACTGAAGGCCCTGGGAGCAGAAGTTTTGCTCCAAACATATTTCAGTGAGATCTGTGATTCTAAAGCCTGAAACGGCTCTTGAAAACTGTACTTAGAGGCCCCAAGTCAGCATAGCTTCTGTGTGCATGCTCAGTGCTTTGCCATACTGTAGATACTTGTGTGCAAACACATTTTTACCCTGGACTCATCAGGTGGGAAGTGAGTGGGCAGAGCTGTAGCGGGGAGAGCAGTACCTGGAGGGGCTCCTTACTGGGGGAAATATGCTGCCCAGCAGAATGGAGATACACCCCACCTAAGGATGGACACTCTGAGCTGCTGATGGAAAAAACTTCTGGGTGTAAATGCTGTGTCCTGCAGTCCTAGAATTGCTTGTGTTGCTCCGTGAGCATCCAAGGGCTCATGTTCCATGCAGATGAAATCACAGCCACAGATCAGATCCTGAAAAAAGCAGAAATGAGTGAGCTGAATGTCCAGAGGGTGAAGTAAACTTACTGAAACTACAAACGTCAAAATTAGGGAGATAGAGCAAGCCAAAACTAGGCTGAGGTTGGAGTAAAACTAACAATAAAAAGATAGTAAAATGTGAATGTCTCATTTGTGACATTGACAGTCCATGAAGATATTAAAACTGAAGCTTCTGCGAAGAGGTGTTTCTTTCCATTCTCTGCTGGCACTCTGTGAGATCTGATATGTGCTTTGCCAGGTGTCAGGGTTTTGCTTTCATTTGCAGTTGTAATTTGCAGTTACCAGGCCAGAGTCCCTGCAGCACACACGGGCTGGGTGAGGCTGAAGTGCAGGACATGAGGTCAGGGTGCAGGGCTGAGAACATGCCTTGGATCCCCTTGCTGCTGGGATCCCACTCTGGGCTGGCTGCACGGCTCCAGCGCTGTGGGTGCCACAGCAGAGAGTGGGGCTGTGCTCGCCTGCTCCGTGCCCTGCTGTACTGGCTCCTTGGCTTTGGCCATGGCACAAACCTATCTGCTGCTGCTGGGGTGTGTAAAACCTCATGTCAAACTCCAAAAGCTAGGCATAGCTTGACCAGGTCTTGTGAGCTCCTGCTCTCACTTCCTCTGGTTTTGCAAGAGTGGAGCTGGATGGGTTTCTATGGAATTGCTCCTGATTTACATCAGTGAGGATGTCAGCTGGCCTCAGGAAGCCCTTGATATCACTGGAGCCTTGCCTGCTGATGCAAGAAGCAGTGTGTTATCTCGCTGAGTGCTCAAAAATCTGAGGTCAGATTTTTAGGTGGTATAAATCATTGTTGCTTCACGGATTTCATGGGAGCTCTGCTGATTTCCCTGTCTCCCCCTATACACCATCCCTGACCTTCAAGCGAACAACTATTTTTGTGTGGGAAGCAGCAGATTTTTTTTTTTTTTTTCAAGAAAGAGGCACTTACAACATCATGCTCTGGTTTTGCTTAACGTACCACCCAAGTTGTGAAACAATCAGAGCATCTTTTATCTGTTTGGCCTTGGTGCAGATTCACTGTCCTCTTACACAATCTTCTCCCTGTGCCCTGCTCCTTCTCCTCACCCTTCTGCTAAGACCTGGTGCAGGCAGAGATACTGCGTGCTTTCATCTTCTGCTGACATCAGTGACGAGGGGGAGTGCTCAGCATCCTGCTGGATCAGGCATTTTTCCTTTGCATTGCGGTTAAATCCTCACAAACTTAAAGGAATGCCTTGCTCAGATCTGATTGGATTTTCTTGGCACTTGCCCACAGCTGTCGCCTGAGGAAGAAGAGAAGCGAAGGATCCGGAGGGAGAGGAACAAGCTGGCAGCTGCTAAGTGTCGTAACAGGCGTCGAGAGCTAACAGAGAAACTCCAGGCGGTACGTGCTCGGCATGCATTTCTCCTTCCTTGTCGCCCACCCTTCGGACCAGCTCCAAGGGCATTGTTCTTCCTCCACTAGCATGTTTGAGGAAGATGCTTCAAACACACTTTGCCTTCCTCGGCCAAGGCTGCCCAGTGGTACTGCTCCTACATCAATGGTAGCTGATGAGGGGGACTTGGGCCTGGAGGTTAGGATGCTAAATTCTCTTTGCTGAGTGCCCATAATGTCCTAGGAGCTCCTTTCCCTTCTGGCCTCTCAACTAGCCTAAGTCTCCCTGGGTTCCTTTCCTAAGTGGAAATGAAGACACTGTGTGCCTCAAAGGCAAGCTTTAAGATCAAAAGCACTGAGGACGTAGGATCATGTAAAAGCAGTATGTGATGTATACCTATCAAAGCCATACCCTTTAGGCTTCACCTTTCTTTGGAGGTGGGACAGTAACTCACTTCTTTCAAAAAGGAAGCACCACAGAGATGTGTGCCCTGGTGCTGTAGGAGAAATAATTAGTAAGGCTGGAGAAGGTAGGGCTGAGCATAAGAACCAAGGGGTGAGTAAGGGACTGGTCGAAGAGAAGACAAGATTGAGTTGTGTTCAAAGAAGCTGAAGGAAAGGCTCCAGTGCTCCTGGTCCAGAGCCAGCCTGGGGCTGGTTTTATCCAATGATCTTGTTAACAAGCACAGCAGCAGTGAAATGTGCTGCTGCCTCAAATTGGGAGGTATTCTCGGTGTAGGGGAGGCAGGACAGCCTATAGAAATGTTGTGACTAAAGTGATAGAAGGGAGAGGAGTGTGCAAAGTGGGAAGTCATATCCTGAAGGACTGACTGTGACTTTTGTGAAGTTATGAGCTCCTCACATGGGAAGGTACTAATTGCTCACAGTCTGACTGTGATCCATCTGTGTGATGTGACCATGGGAAAGGTAAATGTATTAATTGTAGGATGCATCAAGGGATGATCCAATGTTAGTCCTTTGGGCAAGAGTTAGACAAGTGTCAGACCTAACCTGGGATTTGCACTACAGAAATAAAATGGAAACAGTTTAGAGACTGCTATACACTACCTGTGTCAAAAAGTGAAAAGAATATGACTAGCCTAACATAAAAAAAGAGTGGGAGGAGATCTGGGTCCTCTGCTAAGGTGTCTGCCAGACAGAGAGCAAGGGAGAAGACTGAAGTCACAGACCAAGACAGAGTGGCAAAAACTGGCCATCAGAAAATTAAAGCAAGTTTTGGTGAAGTTTGGGAATAGCCTACTAATAGACATATGAAACACAAGATGCTCTACTGGCAGTGACCTGGTGTCTGCTTGGCTCGTGAAGAGTCTGGGGTGTATCTGCCTGTGTCAGATGGGATCTGGACTTGGTGGCCCTGTTCAGGCAAGAGGTAATTCTAGAGCCCTTGGTATTTTATTTATTTATTCCCCTTTTGTCTGCAGGAAACAGAAGTACTGGAGGAGGAGAAGTCAGTGCTGCAAAAGGAGATCGCTGAGCTCCAGAAGGAGAAGGAGAAGCTGGAGTTTATGCTGGTGGCTCACAGCCCTGTGTGCAAAATCAGCCCCGAGGAACGTCGGAGCCCACCATCCAGCAGCCTCCAGAGCGTTCGGACTGGAGCAAGTGGAGCGGTGGTGGTGAAGCAGGAGCCTGTGGAGGAAGAGATCCCATCCTCCTCTTTGGTCCTTGACAAAGCCCAGAGGTCTGTCATTAAGCCCATCAGCATTGCTGGAGGTTTTTATGGGGAGGAGGCACTCAACACTCCCATTGTGGTGACCTCAACACCAGCCATCACTCCTGGGTCTTCCAACTTGGTGTTCACCTACCCTAACGTTTTGGATCAGGAGTCTCCTCTCTCTCCTTCTGAGTCCTGCTCCAAAGCTCACCGGAGGAGCAGCAGCAGCGGGGACCAGTCCTCAGATTCCTTGAACTCTCCCACCTTGCTGGCATTGTAATCCCCCTGCGGCCCCCCATTTTGCCAGTGTGTTACATCCCCCACAGCACCATGGGGGGAGCCCCCTCCATGGGATTAGAGACAGGCACAGGATCGTTCAAGCACAAGGGCAGCAAGAACAAGGATGGGGAAGTGCTACAGCTCCAGGAAGGAGAGTGAGGACCAACGCCAGCTCCCTGGAGGCAGGAAACGACAAGGGTGGGACTGACACATCAGGGCTGTTTGGAGAGGGTGATGTCCCCTCTGTAGGGACTGCCTATGGAAACCTCTTTGTGGCCGCAGTGGACTTGGGGAGCACTCCTGGCCAAGACTGAAGGCGAGCTGCAGACAGTTGTTAGTTGTCCCTTTCCTTTGTGGATTGACCTGACCGGTTGTGCTCTGTGCTTAAATCATTCTGGTTAGTTGATCTTACAACTTCTCTCTTGCGTGCTCTCTCTCTGCTTATCATTTCCAATGTTGTCAATCCCATTACATTTCATCCATTTGCTCTGACCTCTAAAGTCTTGTTAGGACCTTTCCTCTTGGGAGTAGCTGTGGGAAACACATAGGGTTGCCCAGACAGGAGGGTGACAGCTGAGAGGACCAGGAGATGGGGACCAAGAGGAGCCCAAGAGCTCAGCAGCAAGGGCAGAGCTTGTAATCTCTAGCCTGAAGCACAGAGACAGCAGAAGGGTCATGTGCAACCCTTTTTAAAACTGTGGATATGTTTATTCCCTTGGGCTCCTCAGAAAACCAAGTTAGCATCTCAGGGCCAAAGTAGCATCAGAAAAGCTGCTGGGCTGGCACTTACCAGTGTCACTGGCAGGGTTTTACCCTAGTTCGCTGGATATCAAGTCTGCTGCTTGTTGTTTACTTTTCCTGGGCTGCTTGCTGTCTAGGGAGTATTACATCTTCCTTCCCATCAGGGCTTCTGACTCAGAGGCTGATCTCTCTTCCTGTTAGTAAATCTTCCCCTCCCCTTGGCCACATTTGCAGAACATGCTACAAAAAAAAAAGAGGTGGCACCACATGCCTGTAAATCTAGGATGGAGACTGGCAGCAGCTGAGACGGTGGAATTAGCTGGCTGTACCCTTGCAGATTTTTTCATTTTAGGGAAACAAAGCAGCACATAGCCACCAGCACAGTACAGGCCATAAGGCCCCAGCTCCTGACCAGGCAGGAATGGCATGGATAAAGTGTTGACCTGTTTGAACTAAAACGGGGCTTCTGACAAGCTCTGGCAAACGACAAATTGACAGCTGAGGAGAATTGACTAGCATTATTTGCACCTTGGTCTTTGGCCTCTGGTTTTCTGCATTACAACTGATCTTTGCTTTGTTGTGGTTGATTGGCCTGAAGACAGAGTCAAACCAAAGGGCTCTTTCCCTAGCCTTGAGTCCTTATCTTCTCTAGCCTGTGGGCTTGACTGCTACTACTAAGTGCTCACAGGGGCACAAGCTCTCCAGTGCTCGTGTTCACTACTGAAAACAGTAATGTGTGTAACCTGTTTCCACTTAGAGCCAAGCTCAATTCCTGTTGATGTCAAGGCTCTGACAAACCACGACCCTGTGCGCACTAGCATTGCCCAGCTTGCCAGCTAAACTGCTTAGGAGATAGCTCTTTGGTCCTGCCTATGGAAGCTGTGGTGGCAGCTATTTATTTTGGGGTGAGATTGTCTTTTTCTTTTATACACACACATACACATATATATATATAATTTTTTTTTTTTTTAAATCAACCAAAACCAGGGGATTTCTTGTTCAGGCTGGACCTGGAGAAATGCAACAATTATAGGGGTAGTCGTATGAGATGCAAAACTGCTGCAGTCCCCGCCAACTTCACTGGGAATTAATAGGGTTCACTCTTGTGGAACTGGAAATTTACTCAGCAGGGCTGGCTTCCCTCAAACTCTGGCCACTGCCCATTCCCTGAATCATTTCAAAGGGACACTCTTCTGGCTCTAAAGGTGGACTTTGGCTTTTTTTATTATAACTACTATTTTTAACCCAGGTATTTACCAAACCTGCCAGAAATAAAGATGTGAGTGATCTTTTTGCTTCATAAAGCTGATGGATTCAGGCTTTTTCTATATAGCTTAAACACTTCCATTCTTATACTGGTGCTAGAGGTTTCAAACTGTAAGTAAAATTAGTAAAAGACTTGTATTGTCCTTACATGTACATCAAAACTTCCTTTCTAATAAAGTAGATCTTAAATTTCCCATAGTTAGCACAGAGGATCCACTTTTCCTAGGGTTTTATGTAGATGATACCACTTTAGGGGAAACTGCAGCTCCTCTGTTTCCATTTTGCCAAATCTTATTTGGGCCACTCTGGACTGAGAATCTAAAACTGTTAATAAAATGTCTCTGCATATCATTTCCACACAATGCTGACAAGTGGTGGGTGAATCCTGAAATGATGCAGCTACTTTTGAGGCTAGCTGACCAGGATTGCTGTCTCCTGTGAGATCAGGAACATCCACCCCTTGTAGGGGTTTCAGGAAGTCAGGTGCCTTCTCAGATCTAACTGGTGGAACAACAAAAACCTACCTTTGCTTGTGGTCACTGAATCACTGCCAAAAGAGCTGCAGCCAGCCCTTGCCCACTGCCTCCTGCCTGGTCACTGACCTGCTCAGAGACAGGACAAGGTGCTCCCCTTTCCTAACCTGTGATACGGACGGGAGCCATGTGAAACTGCTCAAAAAAGAGGATTATTTTCTACTGTTTGGAAAGAGCCCCAGACACCTTGTGCCTGCCTGTTTTGTCCCTCAAGTCTCTCAAAGGATGTCTGTGTCGGGATTGCTGATCTCCAGCCTTTTGTATTTCGTGGATCAGACTTACTTTTGTTGAGTTTCTGGCAGGCAAGTACAACTTTACTGCCATTTTGGTCCAGCCCTACATTCTTTTCAGGTTTTCTGGTGTGCTCTTTGGGAACTGATTGTCCTTCCCATGCCCAAAATGTTATGTTCCATGAGTTGCTTCCCTGCCGATTCCTAAACGTAGTGTCTCCGTGTTCTGCATGTAGTGGGGATGTGGGAGCTGTTGTAACTAGTGCTGACAGAGAGCTGTTGAAGTCAATAGAAAAAGGCCCAGGGAATCTCAGCCCCCTAGTGACTGGCCCAACAAAGCCTCTTCTAACATCTTAAATTAATTAATGCCAAACTGGGAGGAGCGGTAGCAGCTGCATTGAAGGAAACATTCAGCTTCTAGGTGATGTTTGCCATTCCAGTTTTGCCCTCATTCCTCCTCCTTTCCCAGTTGTGGCATTGGCTTCATATATTCCTCTGTTGTAGGTGTGGAGACTGGCTAAGTCTCAATCTACTTGTGGTGTGATGGGATTTGGGACCAACATGCTGGGGACAGTAGCTCTCTGTTGTGTTTTTATAATTATTATTTAAATGATCTATTTAGTTCATCTGAACCTTTAATTTTGCTGCTTACTGTATGTAGGATCCATCTGGCCTTCATCCTAAATGAAAAGAAAAAAACAAAAGGAAAACAAACCTAAGACACCACCCTTCTCCCTGGTCTCTTATTATTTATTGGCAGGCAGCCATCTTGTGCCTGCTCCAGCAGATCTGCCCACCATTAATTTAACATCCTCCCAAATCACATTCCTGGTGTTTGGTTGCCTTTTTTTTTTTTTTTCTTTTTGTTGTTGCTTTTTTTTCATTCTAAAACAGACTTCTGAAATGTAAGAAATCTTACTATCATGACACAAGTTCATTTTCGTTAGGAAGGCCAAGTCAAACATTTTAAGAGGTGGGGGGAACAATATACATTTATTTCTTATTTATTTATCATGTTTACATCTTTTTTTTCTGTTCAAGACTTGGATATAATAAAGAAAGCATTAAAAATACTACAATCTTTTTTTTTTTTTTTAGGCTAATTTTTTTTGATTCCTTAAATAAAAGAATCTGGGTTTTGTTGTTGTCTGTATAAAATGTAAAAAGAGATATGTTTTTAAAGATGCATTATCATTCCTCTGTGAACAGTAGGTGGAGTTCAGGACAAATCTCAGAATACAAGATAATAATAAAATCCCATCCTGTTTTACTTAATTGTTCCCCTCCTATCCTGTATGATTAAAGGGTTATTCCACTTTCTTGTTTGTGGTTATTTGATGTTAAAACCATATTAAAATGTGTAGAAAATAGGTATCCAATTGTTTTTGCTCAGTGAGAGGATAAACTGTTGTATATATCTTGATATACTGTGTAGTTCAAAGTAACATCAGTAAGGGATAGTGCATCTTTATTAGAGTGATAAGTTACTAGTGTCACTAAAGTCTGCTTTAAGATCCTCAGATACAGAAAGGGCCTGGTTCTGATTCCCCTCACCTGGGACAAATTGAAAGCATCAGTAGCATTTTGCTGCTGCAAAGCAGGTGTCAGTAGTGAAATGAAGCCTCAGTGACTCACAGGTGACCATAAGGATTGTTGAAGGTTTGGGGGCACCAATATCTTTCTTTTCCCCTCAGGAGTTTTAGATCATGGGTTTTCTTTTTTACTGTCTGTCTGCAGTGAAATGGTTTCTGCCACAGAGGTTCTTAAAGAAGACTGCTGAAGTGGGACCTTTCTTTGCTCATAGTGATCTTGATGTCATTCTTGCAGTCCTGGGGAATTTCAGCTCTGAGGCATTCTCTCTGGTATTGTCTCTTTCCTGTTCTTGATATTTTACTGAATTACAGGCCTACAGTATTTGCACTAAAACAAAAAGCTTGTTAGAGAAAGCTTGCTGCTACGAAAGAAAGAACATATTAAAATGGTTTTGCTTTTTAACTGAGTAGCATTTTGTAGAATAAAATCAATCTAGACTGAAAAGAAAAAATGACTTTTCTTTTTTCCTCTGCACCTTCTCCCCCCATACTTCTTTCTTTTCATCCAACTCCTTGATGGTATGATGTTCCCCCCTTCTCTTTTGGTGCTCAGTTGTAATGATTGGCTGTATTGTTGACTATGCTGCTGAGAGTTATGACACTTGTAAATCTTGTTTTAATGACATTGTGGACACTTTTGTATAGCAAGAACTAACTGGAGTTCTCTCTGTTAATTGAAGTCATTAAAAAGCTCCCTTTGCCATGAACAAGTAAAAGCTCGCATGTTCCTTCACTATGAACAAATGGGTTCAGCGTTGCCAGGTGCCTGGTTGCAGCACATTGCAAGGCTTCTTTCATAAGAGCAGCTGCAATCCCTACAGCTGTTACCTGCAACAATGGTGGATGGGGCAGAGGCTAGCAGAGCAGTCCACCTGGGCTAAAAGGCAAATAAAGCACTAATCCTTTCATCTTGGCTTCAAAAAGGAAAGGGATAGAGGTAGAAAAAAGT
This sequence comes from Vireo altiloquus, assembly GCA_013396875.1. Taxonomy (NCBI): domain Eukaryota; kingdom Metazoa; phylum Chordata; class Aves; order Passeriformes; family Vireonidae; genus Vireo; species Vireo altiloquus. The sequence continues at coordinate 649,798 of VZRF01011711.1, forward strand.
GTGCTGAGATGACTGGTTTTTCGTTTGTTTTAAATCTCCTCGACCAGAAGGAGTCAAAGCTTCTGCTCTGAAAACCTGGGGCGGAGAGCATGGTTGCTCCACTGGCAGCAAGGAGGAGGTTAAGATGGAATTCCCTTGCTTGCCGGGGGAAAGCTCCAGCCTCTGGAGTGGAAGGAACTCAAATACATCAGGTTAGGAGTGGAGGATATCATATTCACGTTCAAAATGCAACACTGGTGGGGAGGATGTAGGTGAATCATGGCCTGCCAAGCTGGCACCAAACCAAGGTTCTCCTTACTCACAGACTTCCTTAGGAGTAATGTCTGCTCTGGTTTCCTGGTGGTCCCTGTCTCTTTTTTTTACCCTCTTTTTCATATTTTTTTTTCTTTAACCCCTGTGTTGTCACAGTTCCATGGGGAAGGAAACGAGAGATATTGGACTAAGTTATAAGGTGAATGGAAACTATTTGTGAAGTTATAGGGAATGGTGGAAGTATCAGTCACCAGAAGAGGGAATACATGCGCATGCCTGTGTGAAATGACCTCAGCTCTCAGGAATCCATACTGTAGGAAAGTCGGCATGAAATCAGCATAGGAGGGTTTGAGCTGTAGAGCAGGACCCAGCCTTAGGATTCTCTACAGGGTCAAGGATGACAGAGGGGAAAGGGAGAGCCTATGGGAAGCTTTTTCTAAATGCACTTGTCCTGGTATGGCCAAAGGAAAAACCAGATATTCTAGGGGGCATGGCAACTACAAGTAAATATGTCAAAGGACTCAGGAGCATCATCTCTTAATATTTATCTCTACTGGGCCTCAGGCATGGGGGAGTCCTCATTTGATCTCCTCCTGCACACAAGCCTTCTCCAACGGGAGTGCCTCCAGGATTTCCTGCCTCTCGAAGGGCTTTCCCATTACGCTGCCGCACAGAGGCATCCAGCCTCGATTTTGTCAAACCAGCTCCTTTGGCAGCATATACCTCCTCCACCCCCTCCCAAAAAAAGGCTAACAGGATATGTTCTTGCTTGCCTCCTGCCAACCTGAAGTGCTCCCTAAGCTCCTGTTGCTGACAGCGCCCTTCAGAAAGGCTTAATGTTGCTTGACTGCAAATGCTGCTTGCGAGGCCCGGCCTCCCGCCTGATTTTCTCCCAGCAGGGGCTGGTTGTGACTGCCTTTGATCACCATTAGCTGTGGACCCCGGAAAGTCTACAGCAGCTGCTGTAGCTTGGTTTTGAAGGATGAAATTGCACAGCAGAGCAAACTCTTTTCCATCAGTCTTCTAGCTGTGGGAGACCAAATTCTACCACATTGACATGGAAATTATGTTTTTCCCAGCATCCTCGTCTTGGTTTAGATCACTTTACATAGGGAATTTCTTCTCCTTCTGAAACAGGCTCATCCTCCCTCTACCCTGCAATGCCCTAACCCTGTGATGAGAGGGAGTGATCTGTATCTTACCACAGGGTAGGCAGTCATATTGGAAGAGAGATCACCCATTCCTTTTGCAAGAAAGGTTGTGAGGGACATCTGCACCAAAAACTCTTCCATCAGGATCTGCATAGATTCCAATGATGTCTGTAGTGTGTACAAGATTTAAAAGAGGCTCCCCATCCTCTTTTGCCTCTCCTCTTTCCAGAATGTGAGACTCATCTCTGGAGTTCTCCTAGTGGTCACATTTCTTACTGACCAAAGCACTGGCTCCTCTCTCCAAGCAGCATGTGTGGGTAGCCTGGTCTTCCTACATGGAGTGAAAACCCCACCTGGAATAGAGCTTTTGTGGCAAGAGAAAGCCTAGAGGAGTTGCCTGAATATATCATGCCAGAGGATGTCAAGTTGTCACATGAAGGCTTTTGGTGATTTTTCTTTTCCCCACTTTAAAAATTTTATCTAGAACCTGCAGGAGCAGCTACAGGAACACAGCAGAAATTCTGCAGCCAATGGAAAGAATAAGCATGTGTTAAATCTGAAGAAAGCTTAATGGCAAGCAGAACTGGAGTGGGAGTGTGGGGGAAAGGAGGGCATCCAGAATACTGGTTTGAAGTGATGTTTCCACTGCCATGTGGGAAGGATGTGACAGAGAAAAAAGGTGACATGGTTATTTCATCAGATACCCCAAAGTGGAAAAAATGATGCATTAGAAGAAAAAAACCCTACACTATACGGTCCTTCTCTGCTGATGTCTGTGTGTCCTGAAATTTCATATCATCATAACAAGTGTTTTCTGCTCAGTCTCACATGGTACTAGTGAGGCCCCATTCAGCCGTGCCTGGCCAGTGTCAGGACAATGAACAGTGCAGATGGATTATCAGATGGGTGGAAGTTGCTGGCACCCTTTCATAGGGCTGAGGTTTAAATGGAAGTTTTTCATGTGTGTTCCAGTGTAGTGAGATCCAGTACACCTCAGGAAGATTGTCCTTGATGAAGACAGGACAAGGCTGGGAGGAGAGGCCCAGCCAAGACAGCTAGGAATGTTTGGCTATGAGAAAAGAAGGCTCAGGGAGGATCTTACCAAAGTGTGTAAATACCTGATGGGGGTAGGGAATGAAGGAAACGCAATCAAACTCTTCCCAGTAGTACCAAGTGACAGGATGAGAGGCAATGGTCACAATGTGTAGTAGAGGACGTAAAAGTAACTTTTTCACTGTGAAGGTAGTCAAACACTGGCATAGGTTGACCAGGGAAGTTTGTGGAGTCTCCATCCTTGGAGATATTCAAAACTAGACTGGACATGGCTTTCAGCAATCTGTTCTAACTGACCCTGCTTGAGCAAAAGGATGGACTAGACACTCTCCCGTGATGCCTTCCAACCTCAACCATTCTGTGTTCCTGCTTTTCATTCCACGTAGTCTTGAAGGAACATATTGTGAGCATATTTCTTTCCCCCTTGCAGTGCTATCTCATTTGAACCCCAGAATTCCTCTGTACTAAATATCAGCTTTTTGATGCTGGCTATGCAAGGTCAAACAGATAAGGACTAAGCTGGGAGGAAGCTATCATGGCAGACAAGAATGTAAACTGTTCAGCTTGCTGCAGTGTGAGTCTCAGATTTCCTTTTTAATTTTGCATGCTCCATTCCACAGACTAGCGTGGGGGAAGAGAGGGAGACAGGCCTTACATGGCTGTGGTCTAGATCCTGCATCCCACAAATGACTTTACAACTCTGCAAGTCCACAGGCAGTGCCAGGAACTGTTGCCTATTTGCCTTTTGCGGGCTCTCCTACTGTTTTTCCTCTATCCGACCAAAGTTGTTTTTCAAGTTCCCTGGAAAGGTAAATAAGGATCTACAGCTGATGATCCTAGGTGAGCACATGGGTCAGGCACAATCCATTAACTGAGCAAAGAGCTCCCTCTGGCCCCCCACCCCCTTTCTCTAACCCTGGTTGGGCTCCCATACTCAGGCAAATTCATCTGTGGCTCCTAATGATGACACACACTCCTGCTGGTGATTACTGATGTGAACGGCCACAGCAGGAGATGCTGGGTTTGGGCAAAGGGAGGAAGTAGGTGACTTCTTTTCCTTTGGGTAGCTCAAGCTATTCAAGCACTGGATGTTCTAATCCATTAATTCCTGTTTGAGTTGCTTACATCTTATTTCCACTCTCAAATGTACCTGATTTAGTTTTGAAACTGTTTTGTGTTAATGAGGGCAGAGCAAGAGACACCACTCTGTAGGCTTTAAAGGCCCACGTGCCAGAGGCCCATGAACAATCGAGGGGGAAGGCGAGCTCATGAGCCCTCCACATCTAAGATTATCCTATGGTCTGGCAAGGCACAGCCCTGCTCTGACCCCTCAAAGCCAGAGCTTGGGGCAGGCCATCAGGGCCAGCAGTGAGCAGCACCACAGCCTCGTGCCTCAGGAGCCTGTTGCCACCGCCTTTGCTCTAAGCTGATGCTGACTTGGAAGGCTGCAACCCTTCACTCCTCCCTGGCTGCTCCAGGTCACGGGGGTGATGGGAGATGTTGGCTGCCTTTTGTAGCCTCTGACTGAACACCGTGCTTGTGAGCCACAACGACCGTGATTAAATCTCTGCTCTGAGCAGCGTTCTGAGGCCATACTGGTATCTAATTACATTCTCCGCTTCTGGCAGCTGAGGAAATGAAGATCTGCCGGTGACACTGCCTGTGGTAAAAGGGAGGGAATAGGAAAGGGGAGTGATGCCTTCAAAACATAAGCTTCAGGTGCTTCCCTTGGGTGTCCTCTTCTGTCAGCACCTGCAGCTGGGATGGGTGCTCATCCTGGAGTGATGATCTTCCTCCCCCTCTTCTTGTTGTCCTGGTGGAGGTGAGGGGTTTGGTGGAGCTGTAGTTGCCTGTGGCCAGGCTGTTCCCAGGCAGCTACAAGGAACAAGGCTGGGGTGGCACAGAGCAGGAGCTGTACAGTGAAGGTCTGGGCATCTCGAGGTCCTCGAGGGCTGCCTGTCATAGAGGACTGAAGGAAGGACCTCCTGACAGTATGGCTGGCTGCCTTCCTTAGTAGGGTAGGTCTATCCTCCCCCCCTGGTGACTGTCTGGTTCCAACCTTGTTTTTCTTTTGTCACATGGCTCCAACTCTGAAATTTCTTGTGCAGCTCTTGCCATTTCTCTGTTCCCCAGGACCAGTGGCAGCTCCATAGGCACGTTTCTGGTGGCAGGGAAGGAGGCAGACTGTTTCCACAGTGGGGCTGTACAAAGGGCTAAATCCTCGGACACGGTGCCATGGGGAAGAAAGTCATTACTAATCCCTACCATATAGCGGCTCCGCCTGCCCAGCAGGATCAATGGCGCCATCTCAGCCCCATTATGTTGACTCTGAATCAGCAAGCAACGCCTAGGAGCTGGGAGGAGAGGGCTCCTCCCTATGTGGGGTACTGCTGCCTGCCTGTGGGACAGTCAGGGCCTCCCTTCCTCCTCCCGGATTTTGAGAAGGTGTGATGAAGTGCTTTTAGCGGTTGCTTATGCCCACAGGCTAGCGCAGACCCTAGCGCAGGACGGGCAGGGCACAGACCCTGCCAGGATGCGCGCCAGGCTCGCCAGCCCCAGGAGCAAGGGGCGAGCACGGGAGCTGCGCACCCTCCCGGCTGAGGCCAACCAGTTCTTCTGGCAGGCAGAGGCAGGGGTGGATCTTGGAGCCATTTCCAGGGAGCAGGCTGGCGCTGGGAAAAGCAGGGAACAGCTGCGTTTTTGCCCCCACGTTCACACAAGGCTGCGAGTCCAGCATTTAGGAAAGGGTCCCAGTGAGAACTTGCCCGTCTCTCCCTGTGCTGCTTGCGAAAACAAAGGGCGACGGCTTTTCAGGCTATACCATTTAAGGAGTTCCCCAGTTCCCCGGCTTCGTGAACCTCGGCTGACCTCAGGGTATACCGAGTTTCCAACTCAGCAGAGCCGCGTTTCAGCTGAAAGCACGCAGCCCAAGACTTCCCTCCTGGTATCTGGGGGAAGAGGGGGCTGCTGGAGGATGGGCAGCGAATGACAGCACCCAGAAAAATAGGTGATGTCGCTTACTGACTCTCGGATGTCGCCAGATCCCTTCCTAGGAAGGATGTTGCAGTCCAACAGGATCGGCTTGAATGTGAAGCAGCCTCAGCAGCTTTGGCAGGCCCTGGGTCAAGGGGGATGGGAGGGCAGGCCCACAGCACCACTGGGTGCTGCATGTTGGGGCGCAGGAGCAGCGCCCCAGCAGTACAATGTTTACAAAGTTGAAGAACATTAATAACACGCACTGTGCTCCTCCTGTTGTTTCAACATGACCAAGGTGTGTTCAGGAGAGCAAATGCGTGTGTATAAATGAGCGCACACACGCACTCGCTGCGGCTGGCGCGGGATATCGCTCGGCGCAGGATTATTCCAGCCAGGCTGCAGTCAATACTGACAAATACAGTATACGTCCTGTCTTGCCCACAGCAGTGAGGGAGCTGTGGCAGGCTCAGTGCTTTCCTCCCTCTTGTGAAAGACCTGCGGTGTTCTCAGCAGTGTGGGGAGCTCGGGTCCCGATCGCCTCGGGTCCCAACAGTGTATGGTGTTGCTGCTGCACCAGGAGAATTGGAGGGGAGCGACTCCCAGCCCGGCGCCTTCCTCACCGCCAATTCACCCCTCCGTGCTCTGCCCTCTCGGGTGCTGCAGGAGACAGGGGTTCAGTGTAAGAAGAGGGGAAAAAAAAAGAAGAAAAAAAAATAGCATGTGAGATCATATAATTAAAGATGGTATCAGAATGTCTAATTAGGATGACTGAGAGAACTTGGCTGGGAGACGCAGCCAAGAGCTGAGTTAGTGTGTTTGCCAGTCCAAAGCTCCTTAACAGTAATTAATCCTTAAATGTCCAATTGTTCAGAGTTCAAGGAAACACCTCCTACTACTGTACTTTGTGTTCCTGTTAAGCAAGGAGACACAGCAGGGCGTGTGCCCTTATTCTGTAAGAGCGACACGCCTAGGGGTGTTGTTAGGAACTAGACCGAAGGTTGAGTATAATTATTAACTACCTAAGAGTTCCCAGCATTGCACAATTACCCAGGCTGCCTTGCAGCTGTGCACTCGCCCTGTTTGGGTTTTTCGTTGGGTTTTTTTTTCCTTTCTTTTTAAAATAGAAATGCTGAGCTTTAGTGGTGATATGTACAAATGCTACTGAAGTGTCATCTGTTCCCCTTCCGGTGTCCATTGTGCCACTGAGTTGGGATGCTGTAGCAGAGGGGGATGAGGGCAGCACATATACCTATATACATACTGTATGGCAGTGTGTGCCCTTCACTGAAACTCGATAGACTTATTTACATCATTTGCAAATTTGACTCAGAAATTTTCCCTTTGTTTTGATGCTGTCAATGACTCTTGCATTAACATGAAAGCCTTGGCTATTTACTCTGGGGGTTTGCATTCTGTTTGCATTTTTGAGGTGAGCTGTGTTGGGTTTTTTCCCTTTGCTAATATTAAGCGAGGGGAAAACCTGGAGGAAAGAAATGTAGGTTTGATGTGGTAGGTGAACTGATCTGTTGGTCGTGCTACAGGTCTTCTGTGCCTCTCGATCCTGATCTAGGTGGTCACTGGGATGGTTGAGAAAGGGTGCTCAGGTGTGGGCAGCTGGTGCTGGCCATGGCAGGCAGGTGGGTTTGAGGAGCAGAGCTTTCCTGTTTGGTGCCTTCAGGAAAGCTCAGCTCAGCAGTGGCATCACAGCTCGGTGGCAGACAGGAGGAGGGATGTGTCATTTCCTCAGGTACATCATCATCTTTTAAGTTGTGTTTCTGTGTTTTTATCCTCTCCCATCATTTTTTAATTGTCCCTCTCTGGTGGGTGTGGCGAGGGCCCAGCTGGGAGCCGGCCGGCCGAAGTCGCTTCTGCGGGGGATCATTAACTCGGGCGTCAGCCAAGGCCGTTTAGTGTTTATAAAACGCAGACAATTAAACACAGTCGCAGCCCTGCAATGCTATAATTGGAAAGCAGACTGGGACGATGTCCACCAAGAGGGACCGGCTCCCCGGCACCGAGGAGGGATGGGCGGGCAGGGCTGTGCTGTCCTGCCAGCCCAGCCAGACTTGGACCAGGCCGCTCCGTGCAAACGCCCAGCCGGGAGGGTCCCGGCCCTGCCGAGCCTGCATGCTATGGATGTGAAAACAAAGGCTTGAGAGGGAAACAGAGGAAAAAAGAAGGAACCTCCCCGAGGCCAACTGACAGCCAGGAGTTGGCTGGGTGCCTGCCCATGTCCCTGGATGCAGACTGCTCTGTGTCCCTGTGGGTCCATGGTGGAGATAACAGCATTGCTCCTACGGGCATGTATCAGGGCATGAAGGCCCTTCCCCTGCCAGGCTACCATAGGGGGAGGGTGAAGGGACTGGTCTTACCCTGCGGTTCCCCCCTCCAGGGGTTTGGAGAGAGCTGTTAACTGAGCCCTGGGCTCCGGGCCGGCTTCGGGGTCACAGTCAGTGGGGAGTGGGGTGTTTGGGGCTGTTTCCAGATAATGTGGTACTCCTGCAACCCAGCCTCCACCCTGAGCCGGTCTGGTACCGCAGCACCAAATGCCATTGATGGTTGTTCCCCACCAGTGGCTGAACAGCCAATGGGAGTGGCATCAGGCAGCTGTTGAACTCATTCTCCAAGTCTTCCATGAAGTCTGGCAAGGCAGGAAGATGCTGAGTACTGGATTGGGATTGCCATAGCCCGCTCCAAGCTCTGCAACTGACTCACTGTTTCACCATGAGCACATCACTTCACCTTTTTGTGACTCAGAATTTTCATCTATCAATTACAGATTTATGAGGTTTAATTAAGGTCTGTGAAGCCCTTTGAGATCCTCACTTGAAAGATGCTGTGCAGGCATAAAGTGCTATACGCAATGAAGAAAACAAGAGAAATTAAAAGTTCCAGACGAGAGAGAAGAGAGGGCAGGTTTCCCACTGGTTGGTCTCCCAATTACATGCTCCTTGTTAGAATGGCAACCTCACTTTAACCTGTGGACAAACGAACTTATTCACCCCTTCTTGCAGCAGACAGGCGATGACGTGCAGCAGTGTCTTACTCATTGGTTAGCCTTCAGTCATCTTTCCAGAAGTATGAGCAAACAGGGAAGAGGGAAGGGAGCAAGGGCGGGTGAGGAGTATGAATTCCAGAGAAAAGGGAAGTATCAGAAAGCAAGCTAGGATGTGCAAGGGCCTTTATCATTGCTGTTGAGATCTAGCTCTGCATAGTAACAAACAGGAATAGATTTCATCTGTCCCTAGAGGTACGTGCCCTGGAGCAGGGAAGAGCTGATGAATTACAGCAGAGAGGAAGCAAGGGAGTCTTCTTATGCAAGGCATCTCTTTCAGTGTCAGAGAGGAGGTAGATTCAAGGAGTTTGAGGGAAGTGTTTGAGCTTAGCTAAATGAAAAGTTGTTTTATCTATGTTTTTTGAGGTAAAGGCCTTGTTTGCAGAAGTCATGGAACATACACTCTGAAGCTTGTGCTTAAATGTAGGCATAAGCTCAAGGCCTTAGCTGGGTGGGAACATGCCCAAATTTATTTAGGTACTTGGTGGAAACCAGGTCTAAGGGGTGGGAATCTTACAGCAGTGATAATAGCAAGACCTTAAGGTCCCCAAGAGCCGCGGAAAGCAGTAATATGTGAACATCCTTGCTGTATTATTCACAGAGACAGGTTGACCTGGGGAAGGAGTGGGCAAAAAGCACGCTCCATCTCCAGTCTTTATTTTCTCCTTTGCTTGCTGTACAAACAACCCTGTGGAAGCTGGCTCCAGTAGGTGTGGTCCGTGTATACACTCCTGGGTGTGCCGCTTTGTTGTGTTAAAAGGACCATTCCTCACCTGAAAGCAAGTTTCCAGGTTGTCACTGACAGTCACATCAAAACTCGTGACCCCTCCCATCCCCCACCTGCATACCTTCCCTCTTATGTAAGAAAAACAGAGATGCCTGTTGGGATGAAACCCAGACTAGTCCCAGATTTTGTGTCTGCCTTGGTTCCACACCGGTCTGGGACCCCTCTGCCTATCTTTCTTCTGAGCCGCCAGGGAAAACAGATGCATGGTAATTGCTGCTGGCTAGAACAGCCCCCTGTGATCAGAGCAGCCATCCTCAGGCTTCTCTTTCTCTCCCAGAAAATCCTCTCCTAGTCCATCCAGCCTTCCCTAGGGTTTCTTAAGCTTCCTGTTGGGCTGGCTGGTCTGCTCTAACTCCAGCTTTCTGAAACTGCTAGTGCCCCAGATTTGGCACAAAGCTTAGCATTAGTGAGCACTGTCTTGGAGTAAAGCAGAATAATGACTTTCTGTGGCATACTTGCGATAATTCATTAATACATCCCAAAATAAATGTTTTTGTTGCAACTGCAGTATGCTGTTGATTTGTTATATGATCCACTCTAATTCCTCCAGACCTTTTTGTGTAGTACTGCTGTTTAACCAATTATTCCAAGTCATCCATTTGTGCACTTAATTTCTCCTTCCCAATCGTAGTACTTTGCTATGTTTTTATTGAATGTTATCCAGTTGATTCTGAGCTTTTGCAATTTATTGAGATCACTTGAAATAATAACGTGCAGATTAATTGTTCAGAAAATCCTATGGACAGGCCCATGCCTGCGCCCATAGCTGGTTCCAGAGCCCAGCCTTTCCATCTGAAAAACAAAGGCCTCTAGCACTTGATGGCATTCTTGAAATATTCCGCTGAAATGTCAGGATGAAGCCTGGCAGAACTGTGAATTTTGGAGGGCTGTTTCAATGGAAATATGGGATAAGAGCATCTGTTCAGCTGGCAGTGGCTTTTGGTCTCTGATCATCTAGCGTTGGTTTGAGTCACTGTTAATTTTCTGTATTATTACTGGTCTTCAAATCATGCAGTCACTGAAAATACACAAGCTTGGAATTGGCTTCTGACTGGGAGGGAGGAGAAGGAGCTACTGTTGTGTGATGGTACACCTCGACAAACGCAGGTCACATCCGGAATACCCTGGCCTAGACTGCTACTCCTAAGGACTAGAGGTACAGCTCCACGGCCATGACATTTTTTCCCCACTCTCAGCCGAAAGGTCGGGATGCTCCTTGTGTTCAGGAGTGAAAACGTAGGAATTTGGTGTCCTCTGGTGGCAACTGCGAGAGTTACAGCTGGTAAAGCAGGCGTGACCCTCCACACGCAGTTCATCACTCAAGCCAACTGGCCATGTGCTCCTGCCAGAGCACTGATACTCCTTTCTGCCCTGCACTGTAAATATTTCAAGTCCAGTCTGGCTTCTGTAGTTTCTGTATGCTCACCCCTCCTATTTATTTTGTGCCTGTTTATCTCTTTCCCTTTCTGGAGTGCTGAACTGTGTGTGACTTTGGTTTTAAGACTGACTTTTTGGTGTTTGCTTGTTGTTCTCCTGCGATTTCTTTGCCTCACAAAAGGAAATTTAGTTCCTGTAAGCACCTCTTCACAGTTACAGAAGGCTTCAGCTGCTTGCCCTTGCATGGTCCCTTATAAGTGCGTCTGAGTACAAAAGCCTTTCAACCCACTTCTCAAAGCACTGAATCTGTTACCCTCAGGCTTGCCTCAGTGCAGCTCCACTCATCAGGTGAAAGAACTGGTGAGCAAGAAGACACGGAGCACCTGGACAGCCCAACTCTTTTAACCACAAAACAGGTGAGAGCAGATCAGGGCATTGCAAAGATGGTGAATTCGACAATGGGAGGACGCATTTGCCACAATTTGTGTTGTGTGGAATATGTGAAGGGAGCATGCCAAGCCATACATTCCTGGCTCCAGGAGCCTTCTCCTGGTAATGGACAAAAACTGAGCAACCTCGAGGGCTGTGGAGTGTGAAGGTCTCTGAGAGTTTGGTGCAAATGCAGCTGGAAAAGTCAAACAGTCTCATCCCATATGAGGAAAAGCAGCCTTACCTCCTCTCCCCGTCTCCATCACTGTGCTACCACTTGGTAGTCTTCTCTTTTTCAAGAGCAGCACAAGTATTAATGATGCAAAAGGAATATAGCACATCTGAGGCTGGCTCACTGAGGTCCAAGGAAAAAGTTTTTTGACATGTGAAGACAGGCTGAGAAATGAACTTCTGCGGGGAAGTCAGGTAAACTGAGGATTTTTGGGCTGTGCATAGATGGACTAGCAAGTCTGGGGACACCATGGCACCTAGATCGGCTGACCCCACAGAGTCCGTATGTTACACCTTCGTGTGGGAAGAGCTTCCCACACTGGCTGCTGCAATTACAGCTCTGGCTGAAAACAGAGCCCCTTTGTGGTGTGAATATAAACAGCTAAAAGCTGGCACTGCTTTGGGAATTTTATAGCTTAATGGAAGAGAATGGAAAAAGGGGAATACTCATGTTTTCATTTTAGAGAGAACCACAACACTTTGAGACTTGTTCTTCAATTCACAGTGGTGTTTCTTTAGGTGCCTGATTTCCATGCAAATCTTTGAGAATTAGGTGTTTTGCATGTGAGCATCAATGAACTCACCCGGAGACATGGGAAGGGAGCACATATTTTCTGGTTCCTCCCATTAAATGCCATCACTGTCTATCAGAGGCAGGCAGATTGCTTCCCTTTTCTATCTGCCTTCCTGCCAGCACTGCTTTCTCAAGGCTGTGGTAGTGCTGGTGAACTCTCTCAAGTCTGGCTGTAAACAGGGCTCCCCAGAAATGAGCTTTATCTCCTGGTTTGATAACCAAGAGGCCAACTGAGGAGGCCACAGGAAGTATCTGTTCCCAGCTTCTTGCTGCTTGCAGACTCTAATTCTCACAATACAGAAAAGTCAGTAAAAACAGTCTTTAGCGGAGGATCTTTAAATCTTGACTTCTGCTGTTCTCTGGCTTTTCAGTGTCCTCAGCAGCCTTGCAGCCATCATCAGGCTTCAGGGGCTCCTGCCCCCAAGGAGCTGGCAGGATTTCAGCCTATGGCATGATCTGCAGCTTGCCTGCATCAAAGGCCCAGAGGCTGCTAGAATAGGCAGTGAGGAGCAGTTCCTGCTTTTGCTGCAAAGGGCACACCATGTTTTTGTGACAGGAGATGGGGAATGAGGGACCTGTGGCAGATACACAAGCTGCCAGGGTAGGCTGGGCCTCTCAGCAGCACCGAGCAGTCCGTGGAGATGGGACTTAGCTATACTTTGGTGCCAGTCACAGATGAGTGGCTAAAGGGCTTGTGCCCTCAGCAACCAGTCAAACAGTCTGTATGGGAGGTTGTGCCCTCCTTCAGGCACAAGGAAGAAATTTTGAGTTTCATTCACTTATCACCATTGGATTAGAGTTTTTGTTGTTATGTTGCTGCCTTCAGCTACTGGTGTGTGCTTGCAGGAGAGCACTGCTTCACAGCTCATCCAAAACACAGCTATAATTGTGGTGGAGACCTTGCTTATTTATGTACTTACTGCCACAGCTCAGGTCTCCATAGCAGCTATACAAATCTAAGTATAAAAGTCAAGACTCCAATCATGTGCTGGACTTAGAAAAATTTAGGGAAGTGTATTTGAAGCCTTGTGTTTGCATCGGTTTTTAACAAGATTTCTTTTTTAGAGCCATTTTAGAAACAACTTATATCCTCCTTGCCTGCAACTCCAAAAGCCTGGGCTTTTTAAAGGAGTGCACTAAGCCCTGCAAGGTCTTTTGCCCACTTTCAGTAGTCTGACCATATGCAGACCTGCGCTTTCCAGTTCCGCATTAACGTTTGAGTTCTTTTCCGTGGAAGATTTGCGCTCCCTCCAGCAGGTGGTAGCAGCTTCCTTCAAGCTGTGCAGCTCTCCTGCCTGCCGCCGCAGAATTGCTGCTCTGTCATTCATGTCCCTGGCTGCCCTTGGCCTCACTTGATCTCCTCATCCTCTGCTGCATGTCTGAACTCCCCTGTGGAGGAAGATCTCCTGTTCTGGTCCAGAGTACGTGCTAAATTTACCAGCAGTGTGAATCACAACAAGAGGAGGCAACGGCACAACATCACAAGGACACATGAACTGTCTAGCTGTTGTAAATGATTTATTCCTGATGTTTTTGTAGCACTGTCATGTTCTACCCATCACAGATGGGTGCCTCATAGATGGAGCAATTCAGGGATATGCTTCCTAAATATGAAATTCAAGATGCCTTGTCAAGGGAGTAGGATTAGCTGAAGCAGTGACAGCTCACAGACAGGCTCTATCTTCATATGAAATGGAAACTTGGTCTGCTTTGTATTTCCACAAGAAGTCCTCTGCTATGCCAGTGTAATGCGATAGTTTTGTGGATGCAATTACATTATCTACTAAAATATGGCCTCTGCTTATTCGCAGTTGAGTGAGCTACCTCCCTAAGTTACTCAGTACAAGGTTGTGCTTGCGGTGACAAACATCTTGTGTTTAATTATGAGTGGTTGAGTGCTATGGAATTTTTTGTCTGTTTGATTTTATTGCTGGATTTTTTTTCTTTTAATATGCAGCCATACCTTCATTATTTGTATTTTAAAACAGCAGTCCTATAGGTGAGGACTTAGATAGGTTAAAAGAGTTTTTGAGTTTTTATATTCTGTATGAATAAAAGAAATGCAGGAAAAAGCCCTGTTTAACAGAGGAGGGAAGGAAAAACTTAAAAGACAAGCTAAAAAATCCCACGGCTTTCCCAGCTATAGCTCCCTCACCAGGAGGGAAAGATGAAGCTTTAGGTGTATTATAAGCCACCCAAAAATGCAGCAATGAACCAAAGAGTTTGGCTAATACGCTTCAGCACCTGTGTTTGAGTATCTGTTTGGGTGTTGCTTACTTTAAAACTGTAACTGGGGCTTGACTTTTGTTTTTGTGGTGCTTTGCACTGTTGGGTGTAGACCTGAGAAACAGGTCCTCTGCTAGAGGACATGCCGAGGCACAAAACTTCTGCTCTTCACCACCAACCCTCACATAATGCTCTTCTGTGCCAGTTAAGTTAGGAGCCCTCTCCATCCAGGGCAAGGGACAAGAAATGTCAGACAGGGATTCAGGCAGGGTTAAGTACCAGGTCCAGCTAGCTCCTTGTCCCACCTGAGAAGCAGCAGGCACTTCAGGGAAGACACAAGATGTTCTGTGTTGATCATTAGGTAATCAGCTACATGGCTGCAGTTCTCTAGGGTATTCCTAAATACCGTCAGCTGGGGGTTGGTTTATGGTCTGGAGCTCTCCTCGCCTTCTGTAGCTGCATCTAGCTTTGCCCTTGCAGTAATGTAAAAGCTTTAATTTGTCTCTGACACCTTCTACATCTAATAGAAAATTCTCCCTTCTTTTGCAAGCTCTTTTGATCTTTGCTGCCACTTGTTATTTGCTATTCAGTCTAGGAGCTATTTTGATGCTTCAGTGGTGGGAAGGAATGTTTACAAGAGATTTACAAGCCTTGAAGTTAACAATGTTTTGCTTCTGGAGCGTATGACAGTGTTTAAAGGCTAAACTTACTCTTGGATCTGTGGATTATGGCAAATGAATGAATTAATGCTACCTTCCTTTTCATGTTTTGCATGGTGTATGATGAAGAAGAGACTTTCTCTGATTTTAAACACTTCCAGCTCTTCAAGAAATCCATTTCTCAGACTTTTGATAGCGAGAGCTTTCTCTCAAGGAGTGAAGCAGCCACAAACCCTTGTATGTAATGATGAAACCCACCAAAGGCAACTCGCATCCATGCTGAGACTGTGCAATGCCACCTTGACTGAGGTGTGATAATGGCCCTGACCAGCCACACCTGAGCCTCCCTCATTCTGACCACATGCTTGAGAATTCCAGTGCAGCTCAGTCCCAGCAGGGCTTGCTGGTGTGGGGCTGCGCCCTGACAGTGAGTTAGCCTTTAACTTTTCCTTACCTTACTGGTCAAAGGAGTTTGGGTGGCAAACTGTTTCAGGTGTGAGACCCCTAAGCAGAATGAGTTCATCCCCCTCAGGCTTGAACATGCATCTGTGTCTGAGGTGAGAAGCCCCTTGTGCAGGTATGCTTTTGCTGAGTTGATAGTGGAGACTCAGGGGATGGAGGAATTCTTTCCCCTGTCTATGTACATTCCTCCTTGCAGGTTGCTCTGAGCAATAGCTGTTCATGTTCAGAATTAATACAGCATTCCTAGTTTTTGAAAAGTGAAGTAAGCACAAGATCTACCTCCAATATGTTCCTTCAAAGAACATCATATTTCAGTCATGAAACAACAGAAAGCCAGAATAAACAAAAAGCCCTTTGAAGGATGGGTTATACTGCCTGAGTTGGGTGTGTTAGTGGCTTATTTAAGCATTTAAAGCTATTTATTTAAGCGGACTCTCATTATTCATGTAGGAGCTCTCTCTGAGTGTCAGTGGGCTCAGAAGAGGCCAAAGGTCACTCTGCTGTTTTGTGTGAGGACAGCAGGCTGCTCTTCAGAGGTTTGACCCCGACACTGTAATTGAGGCATAGTGGCAGTCTCACTGGGGAGTGTTGTATCACAATCTAGCTGGCATTTCTGCACACTCTGTGACTACAGACGTGACCATGCTACTGTAAGAGTGTCATAGCCAGGGGTTTGGAGACCTGTGCAGTGTGAGGGCAGAGTTGCTGACCCTGCTTGTTTGACACTGTTCCGTCTTGGCAAATACTGGTGAGGCATAACCCAGTGAAGAGGAGCTAGTGGAGGAGAAACAGGCACAGCATGAGTCTGGTTGAAGGCAAGGAAGGAGGACAGGTAGGGAAGGAGACAAAAGGAAGAGCGCAACCTTCCTCTTTGGGTGGGTGTGGGCTGCTACATAGGGTTCAGCTGACCTTGTTGCCTCAGGAGCAGAGGCTCCTTTCCTGCCTGGCAGAGGCAGGCTAATGCCAAACTAATGTGTTATGTATTGCCTGGAAGAGCCTTGACCCTGCTGGAAGCTGACTCATGTGATCTTGGTCCTTAGCTTTGCTGAGAACTCCCCTGAAAAATGGCCAGCTTTCTCTAACTGGTGAGAGAAGCTGTGCCCCTTCTTTGACCCTTGGATGGGCAATGAAATAAGCAATCATCGTCACTTTGCTTTCCAAAGGTAGATGCTAGTAAGTTTTATAGCTGCTGAGTTATCAACTTTTGAGATATAAAGGAGAAAAAGGAAGAGAATTTCTTTCTTCTCAGCCTTAACATCTAACACACAGCACTCCAGGATTATCAATTCATAGTGGTGTTTACCATGAAGCTATTGCTAGGTGTGCTGTTCCTTTGGTTGCTCTCCTCAGAAGGTAAGTTTTGAAAGGCCCTTTGAAAGTTTGCATTGCATGTTATTTGGGAACCTCTATTTTTAGTTGTGGCAAGGTGGGTGTATAGCAGGAGTTTTGGAAGCCAGATGAAGAAAATCTGTGAGTAAAACTGTGATCTTAAATGCAGTTTTGGGTATGTTTGTTCATTTTTTGATAAAGATGTATGCATTGGTTTGCACTGTGCTGGGGATAGACTGTGTCTCAGGCACTAAAGCTTTCTGGTGAGAGAAACATCACCAAACAATTAGACTAGCAGTGAGATCTGTGCCAAAATGGTGCAGAATTTCAAGCAAGGAACAGAGGTTTTCTCTGAATTCATAACTATGATCATCTTCTTTTTGGTGATAGGAGATTATGTGAATGGTTAATCATCATCCTGGCATTCAAGGCATTGTTCAGTTTTCTGTAATATTCAGGGTAGGGGGGAGCCCTTGTTCCCTGTACTGTCTCTCTAAAGTCTGTGTTTGGTGCCAATGACAGTTTTGTAGGTGCTCAAGATGAAAATGCTATGTATGTTTTGGCTTTATTGGCTCTATGCTTCAGCTCTCTGCCTGTAAGAAAATAATGATAACTAGTAATAGTGCTTTACCTTAGCAGAAGGCTGTGATGATCAGTGTCTTCAGAGGGTTATAAGGTGCTCTGATAAGCAATAAAATGTTAGGAGGTTTTGGTTCCTAAACTAATCAGAAGAAATGATCACATCTGAGCTTTTTAATTTAGGGAAAAGTATGCATGGTGGTTGCAGTTCCTCTGAAAACTTTATCCAGGAAAAAAGATGTTGATCGATAGCAGCCTATAAGAATTGTTTGTTGAAACAGATTAACTGTATAAGTAGGTGAGGAAAAAGTTAGAATATTTATTCCAAATTTTGGGAAAATTTTCTGAAAAAAACCTTCCTTTTTTATGTCAAGAAAATTGAAAATAAAAGTTAGAATTATTCAATGGTAGAGTAAGGGAGTAACTGTGATACTGGGAGTAGCAGGAGTTTAAAAAGTCATCTTATGACTTTACACTTATGAAAGTGTAAATCCAAAACAAACTAAGAAAACAGAAGAGGTTAAAATTTAATCAGCCAAGCCAAAAATTAATCTGAAGAGAAACAATGAATCATTGTTGAAGGAATGAAAACCAATACATCCTTTTTCAAGTTCTTCTGAAATGTAGAGTCTGTAGGACTCACTGATGTATAAAAGAAGGCTGAAGCCTGACAAATTCTTTTTTTCCTTGGTGCCCTTGCATAACATCTTAAAAAAGGCCTTGCACTCCAAGCCTTTCAGCACAGGGGACAAGAGGAGTAATGACCAAATCCTTAAGCAAACTGATGACAAATATAAAAGATCTGCCAGGGTTAGATGATATCCACCCAAGGGAGTGAACCAAGCAGAAATATGAACATGTCCATTGACTGTGATGCTCATATTGATCTGTGTTGGGATGTAGGCTCTGCATGTGCTCAGAAGTGATCTGGATAAGGGTGGATTCTAACTTGCTGATGCTAAACCGTTCAGGATGTTCAGAATGAAAACTTGGACTGTTTTTCCCTTATATATTACTCTTATCTATGTGTACACTATGGTGAATTCTAAACAGATACTGCTTGACCCCAGAACACAACTGTCTGAAGACAACAGTACTAGCAATAGTCAGAGAGAAATTATTTCAGGAGTTAGTGAGAGAACAGCATAAAAACCACATTGCTGCTGCTGTGTACAGGGCCACAGTTCACCTGCATCTTGACAGTCATCTGGATTTTTCATCTCAAGATGTGGTAAAACCTAGGAGGAGGATAAAGGGGGAGGGTGATCAGACTTATGAAACATCTTCAACATGAGATCAAAGAAACTGACTCTTCAGTCTGGAAAAAGGAGGGATAGGAATATGATACAGACATACAGACACATGCAAAATGGCAAATTTTGCAGAAACAAGGGAATAACTATTCTTTACAAGAGCTACAAGGAAACAATCAGGTTATTAACAAATGAGGAGTACTTTTTTTCTACGTGCAGTTAAATTATGAAGCCCCTTTTGCCGCAGGACTTGGGAGAATCCAAAAGTGGGAAAGTATTAGAAAAGCAAATGGGCAAATCCACGGAAGAAAGATGTTGGGTTTCTTCAACATTAAGTAATTGCTTGGTCAGGGAGCACAATAGTACGGATAGTTGGTGGGGTAGAACATGGAAGTATAACTGTATTTTCCTTATTCTTTGCCTAAGCATCTGTGTTTGCATGTTGTCAGGGGCAGAATCCCAGACTAGGTAGGCTTTCAGTCTGACACGTTAAAACTGTTCCTCCAATTCCCTGAATCCTGGAAACTGGGATTGGATCCTCTTTCTCTCTCAATGTAACCTAAGGAACTATTCTCAAATATAGTTGAAATTGATGTTGAAATTCTCAGATACTGAGTTTCCGTAGTAGATTCATGTGATGCAGACAAGTCCTTCATTGCTTGTGCCTCCAGGAGCCCAAACAGGGTTGGGGTTCTGGATATTGCCCTGAGTAAAGAGTCATCAAAAACCACAGATTGAACAGGCAGAAATTTTAAAAATATGTCACACAACAGCCAGGAAACTGTCTGAACCTTCTATAAAGTACTATAAAATGAATATAAATTTGCAAGTAGCTTATGGCTGAAACCCAAGTAGGGGAAAGAGCCACATGTGGAAGCTGCTGACAGTTACTGAATATGGTCATGTAGTGTGGCACAGGTGATGGGCTGAGGTGGTCATGGGGAGCAGTAGTGGCTTTGTGTCACTGCACTGACCTGTATGCATGGGTGCCCATGCCCCCAGAGGCTGCCCAGTGCTCCCTGCTCCTGCCAGGCCCATCTCCTTGCAGCATGAACACTGCTGGCTACCCTACACCCAAGGATGTCTCGCCTTCTGGGCTGAGCTGGCTCAGCTCTTACTCTGTCATTGACATGGAAAGAAAGGTGTGCAAGCCAGAAGTACTCAGCAGGGCTAAATATTCCAAAAATAGCTCCTGTTAAAGGACAATTATTTTTATTCTGCATAAGACTTGCTGGATGCTGGTGGCTTTGGTGTGGCAAGCAAGAGCAGCTGAGAGCATGCTTTGAAGTCCAGTTGACCTAGGCTTTGTGGCTATATTTGTGGAAATTTTAGAATAAACCAAAATCTAGTTGTATAAATCCAGGTGTGTGCTCAAGGAAAGAGAATAATGTTTCCTTAACAGGAGACAGCTACAGGCCTGACTCCTGGCTCCACAGGCTATTTTGTCTGCCAACACTCTAGAAGAGAAGAAATTGCAGCTGTTTCTGTATCACTATGGCAAACTCACAACAGTGTCATGCTGGTCCCTGACTGGGGAAGATGTAGATTAATGGGAATTGCTCCTTTCTAAGGAGTTTCACCTTGTAAATGTTCCAGTTATTCTAAATTTGGACATAATAAGACTACAGCAGTATATGAAATGTGCTGAAGAGGAAAACAGGTAGAGAAGGCCTGTGGAGAATGGGGTTGTTTGGGGGGATCCACAAACAGTTCATCACCTGTTCCTATAAATTCATCACATTCCACTTATTTCAACAGATCTCACCTGCTTGTAATAACTAAAAGCTTATTCCAGTATAGCAAAACCAAAAAAAATATGTTTGGTTGTTGGGATGAGCCTCATCTTCAGAAAGTAGGGCAGATGAGAAAGGTGCCTCCTCTCTGGATTCTGTGCTTTTAGGTATGTTAAGTCTTACAAAGCTTTTTTTTCCTAAGGTAGAAAAAATATAGCATAACTGTTTCTTTAATGTTTTTAAGGTAATACAGATGACCTGGAAGAATATGGGGAACTAGAGGTAAAGTATGAATACAGCTTTCTTTTATTTTCCTGTTTTCAATACCTGTCATTACCTATAAGGCTGTTGCTTCCTCTGAGACAAGCACTTGAAAGAATACAGCTTTTTGCTCTAAACTGCTTCTGCAAAGAAGAAATGCAAAGCCAGTGAGTTGGTAATGTGATAATGCAGCTGCAAGACTACAGAACGTAATCAGGAAATGAGGTTTTCTCTGAGCAGTGTTTGTTATTAGGTTGCATATCCTGTTCGTAGGTCGTTTGTGGTTAGCACTTGTTCCTAGATGCTCTATTGCTCTTTTAGAAACACAGGATTAAACTCTTCTTTGCTTTGTAAGAGTACTAAGTGTCTGCACCATTAAAGTCCTCCAGGTGGGCACTAGGGAGTGTGTGTGGACCATGGTGGCCCTTGTCACTGCACAGATTTCACCTTTAGGTACTGATGATGGTCAGCCTGCCACTCACAGTCATTGCGATGAGGGAGCTCCTTGCCAAGTCACCTGGCGAGGCAAGGATTGCCTTTCATGTCCCTTTAAAGCACTCAGTGTTGGGCTGTGCCTACCATAAGGATATAGGATGTCATTAAACAATGTTCCTACTCGTATTGAACCGTCTCTCACACTGAATAACATCACTCACATCCTTGCCTTCTCTGATCACCTGGCCAGGTGTTGCTAAGGAACTAGAATTGGTTCATTCTGCTTTTTCTGTTGCATATTGGAGATGTAACATTTTGTTATGTCAGTCAGCTGCCCCTTGGTACACAGAGATGCCCTCAGTAGCTGTCCTTGTGACCTCTTTCAGATTAAGCAGTCACTGCCACAATGGATGTAACAGGGCATATTCAGCACATTTCACCATTTGCTCAGGCCCAGTTCCATGGCAATCAGTAAGAAAATTGAACAGAAAATGTCAAGTTCTGGAAGAATTAATTGAAAATGCAGCTGTCCAGATCTCTGTTCCCATGTATTTCTAACAGAGGTGTAATTGTTCTTTGAAATTGTTTACATGAGTAAAATCTTGGTCCTGTGTGAGAATGGAGCCCGTAGGACCCCTCATTCCACAAATTTCCTTGTTAGATCTAAGCAATCAACCATATTTATTTGTTTATGTCAAAGGCTCTAAGAAGCTTGCAGTTTTCATGTGAGCAGGCGATGCTCCCTGGGACCCCTTCATCTTCAGGTTTGTGTTCAATATTGTCTCTGCAGAGGCTTTCCCTCCCAAAATTATTTGAAAAGGTGCTGAGGCAGAAATCAGATGTTTTCAGGGATGCATATGTATGGGATTGACTGAAGTGGAGCTAGGCTCTATAAAATTTAGTTTTTTGTTCCACTCATGATTACTTTTCTACCTTTGTTTCTTCAGCTGGTAATTGGGAATGCCACTATTACTTCAGTCATTCCCAGAGGTGTTTTTTGATATAATCTTGCTTGATATTTGAGCATATCAGTGCCTCTGAACACCCAAAGTATCTACCGAACATCTGAGTAAAGTTTCTCATACTTTCTGACTAATTTAAAACCTCCAATCTAAGCAATCAGTATAGACTTCTTACGTTTTAGCTGACTTTGTTATGTTTTAACATACTGGTGAATGTAACTTTCTTTTAGGGTTACTGTTTTGGGGGTTTTTGTAACCTGAAGTCTTTTGCTTTTCTGCAGTTCATGCTCTAAGGCCAGCTGACATTAAAGCAGTCGCTGCAATAGGAAGTTTGCAAAGAGTAAGTACAAGCGGGAAATTTGCTGAATGTGACCCATTTCCTCTGTTGTGATGATGAAGTCAGCTGATGATGTAGTTTGGGGTCTCAGAGTGTTCAGGACTTGAATTTTTCCACAAGCATCAAAGATTTCTGTTGAAAAATGACTGGAAATACCTGCTGTTCAGTGTTCCAGTATACCCTGAGGCTAAAAATAGCCAACTGACTTCGTGCAGGAGGAAATGTGATCACAGTGCTCTTGCAGAGAACCATGATATTTGATTAGAGTACATGGATTTTCCTAACAATGAGCATAACAGATTGAATAACCGGAAGAAGATGCTGGGAAAATTCAAACTGGAACAAATAAAAATTATTGAGAAATGCAGTAGATTTTCCACTTCATCAAGTGTTTTCTGTAGACTGGTTTCCTACCTGGCAGGCAGGAGGTGTACAAGGATCACAAAGCTATGCTTCTGATGTATAGATCAGTGGGTAAATAATAATAACTATCAGTCTGTAATAATATGATCAGATTTGGATGATCCTTATTTGTCTTAATAGGTGAAAGTGGATATCTGAAAGAGATTTGAGGCTCAATTAAAAGCATTTACCCACAATTCTCAAACTTTGAGGAAGTGTAGAAATGCCTCTAGAGCAAAAATTGATAGCCATTGGAGAAGCTATAATTGTGAAAAATGGGGTAGAGCCTCCCTTATTCGAAAACAACT
Source organism: Vireo altiloquus (assembly GCA_013396875.1). Classification (NCBI taxonomy): domain Eukaryota; kingdom Metazoa; phylum Chordata; class Aves; order Passeriformes; family Vireonidae; genus Vireo; species Vireo altiloquus. Next base: position 672,629 of record VZRF01011711.1, read on the forward strand.
TTCAAATTTGAGATGGTATCCATCAAGACATCATACTCTTCCTTTAGAAAATCAGCACTTCCGGACTCCTTTTGGGTACTTCTCTCTTTTGAAAAATTTATTGTCCTGAATGCAAAGATGCTTCACCCATATCAGATGCATGGCCCTTTCAGGCAAGTCTTCTTTGTGCTGGTGTCTTTGTTGCTTTTGGGGGTGTCATATAAAAGCATGTAAATTATCTTCTTTTAAAGAATGTTTGCTTTCCTAGAGCAAACATCTGTATCACCATCTCCTCTTCAAACTCTCTGAAATCAGTGAAGTTTCTCTGTTGATGTTGTTTCTTTTTAACAGACACCCGTCTGAGTGCTATCTATGTGAATTATCTAAATGACTTCAGGTCATGTCCCTTGTTGAAAAGGAATAGGAGTAGATCCAGAGAAAGCTGATCTAGAACAGCATTTTGTTTTATGGAATTTGATTTCAACTAGTCAAATTTTATTTTACACCATATGTCAAAAAATCTTTAGTGGAAGCAGTAACTAAGAAAGGATTACCACACTGTGAAAATTCTGGAAAATAACTTAAATTTGGGAGTGATTAAACACAATGGGGAAGAGTATGTAGAAAACAATACTGTCTCTAAAAGGAGTTATTCCTAACAGGAATACTTTAGGGGAACAACATATGTAGGTCTAGTTTACACTTTGCTTAATATTATTCTTTTTGCTTCTTTGTTCACAGACACCAGAATCTGGTGAGAATTTACTCCAAAGGTAACAATTAATAGTTAGCTTTTATAAGTTTCATGATCCTAATCTCTATACTATCACAGTTCAGGAATTATGCCCAAGCAATTTTTTTTATCATTTTACAGAGAGGAGGAGAAAGCTTATGTAAAATATAAAGCATTTTGAGACACTGTAACTTTCCCTGTCCTTTGGTAACAGAGGTTTTTTGTACTTATGCAGCTTATAGAATTACCTTAGAGTTGCAATACTGTTGATTCAGAATCATTTCTGCATGATAGATCCTATGTTGTAAATATCATAATTCACTATTTAGAGACCAGGGATTTATCAGAGCTAGGAAAGAACCCAGTAGTCCAGATACCCTGTCCTCTGCTTGGTTGATTCCCAGTGCTTCAATGGACAAGCTTTACCCCATTTCTTTCTTCCATGCCTCTTAACCAAATCTAAGGCAGTGGATGAACATGGGCCAAGACTTGCAGTTGCAAGTCTGTGCAGATCTTTTGAGTCATAGCATTCCAGATGAGGATTTAGCACTGCACAGATAGACTTTAAAAGGCTAAGTTTCTTTAATGGTTACATAAACATCTGTGTCCACTTGTACGTGGGTATACACAGAGAGGCCCCTGCATCACTTATACCTGTGTATAAGCAAGCACAAGTACTGCAACATGCAGAGGGTACAGAGACAGAAAAAATTGAGATGTGAGACTATGTTCTTACTCAGCAGTAGCTGATGACATGACAGTTTTGGGGAAAGAAAGGCCTCATTCTTACTTGCGGCAGCTGCCATGAATTTACACTCTGAGATGCAGCATGACTAATAAGAAATTGAGGCTGTGCTGTAATATAATTTTTCTTTGAGAAATGGACTAACAGGAACTTCCTGTTTTCTCTTCCCTTTCTATAGCACAGGAAAGAACTTCCTTGAAGTAAGCGCGGAAACTTTAGCAGGTGCGTCTTGCTGTCACACTAAAACCTCAGCAAATTAATTTAACAGCTTGCTGGCAGGAGCTCCAGGGCTCTGCTGGGCTGCAGAGCAGGTACAGCACAGGCACACTGCAGGGGGGTAAGGGAAGCCTGAGGGATGGGGTACCTGGGGACATTAGTACTGCCAGCTGTGCTGCTGGCTTTAAAGAGACTGGGTAGACAAACAGCGGTGAAGAAGGGGTGTGACAGATGGCTGCAAGGTTCTTCAGTGCCCAGCAGGGGTTTTTGGCCTGTTACTTCTACCCACTACACAGTCTCTGCTGGTGTGTTCTTGCTGCCCATGCTGGCCTGGTGAAATCTTGTGTGAGTTTACCTGCTCAGAACTGCCATGTAATTAGGATTTACACTGGGGCTGCCATAGCCGTGTCACATCTGTGAATTCATTGTCTATTGGCTGTCTTTGAAGGCAGCCTTTACTTGCTTAAAGGACGTTGCAAGTAAAACTTTCATGCCCACTGAGATGCTGTGTAATGTACAGCTCCAGAGTCCTGCCCTCCAAAACATTTTTAACTCCTTGGTGTAATGTCCATTTCTCTGAAAAAGGGGATTTAAGACATGGCAACTTGTTGGTGTTTCATGAGTCTCCCTGGGTAGCCCTTCCCAGCAGTTTCATTTCCGTAGCTACCTCTATTTAAGCCCACCTGTACTACCTGTGGCTGACTGGAGATGGGGATATGGAGGTTTTTGACCTGAGTCTGAAGGCAAACTCAGACATCAAGCCTTCACTTCTGAAGGTGAAGAACGAAACCAAGAAGAACAGCTGCAGAGGGGCTTGGGCATACCTCTCATGCTTGCAAGGAGATCCTCAGACTTTACATGTTCTGGCTGTTTTAGTTCCGTTGTGTTTAATGAATCAGCAGAGTAGCAGTCTGTTGGATGTAGAAATGGCCTAACCTGTGTGTGTCGTTCAGATCTCATTGGCACCTTCAACCCCTCGGTCCTGCATCTGTCCCCTCCACCGGGCACGGCAGGAGTGACACCAGACAGTCAAGCCAGGTGAGTCTGAGGGGCTTCTGGCTGGGCTGCTGATGTACAGCTGGCAAGGGCGAGGATGGAAATCTTTGATACGGGGCACAGAATATGCTCAGTACTGGCAGAGGCTGCCTTTGTGACTCAACTGGCACCTCTTGGAATCAGGAGGAACAAAGCTCACTTTGGGGTCTGGATCACCTGAGTTAACATCAGGTCTCTTTATAGCTGCAAAACAAATTTTTGGCTCAAATAGAAGCTGAGGTGTCCCTAATAAGCTGCTGTTTTCATCTAAGTGCACATCTCAAAGACAGATAGCTGATTATGAACTAATCACCCAAAGCTCTCTGGGTAGCACAGTCAATTGTCTAACCTTAACACATTTAGGAGAGAGAGAAAAGATTAATCCCACGGAACCCTCAAATGTTGTTTGATTCAATGATAAAAATCAGCCAAAGCTAACTGATGCCTTAATAATTTCACTTTTCCTTTCTGCTTTTCAGAGACCTCCTGCATCAAGCTGAAGAAATAGTGAAGCTGATGAAAGAGAACCAGGTTTGTTTAAAGCACAGGACAATTCAGAAAGCATGGTGTTGAAGTAGAAAAAGGCAGAAAAGTGGTTTAATAATTTAAACAGTGCTCAAAAATCTTTTCAAAACAGAAAATGCCATTTCTTGAGGTTAACGGACTTCGGTCTTTCTGTTGTAAATAAGAATCAATTCTGTGCCTTTCAAGTGCAGAGTTTTGTTCTGAAAGTGTCCCACCTTTTTCTACTTTTGTCAAAGTGGCTTGGTAGGGAAGCCAATATGTTTGCTTTCTGTTGGCTAAAGATGTGGGACTTCTGCTAGCTACACTCTGTAACTGTGCCAGTGTTTCTGAGAAGCCAACCCAAAATAATAATTCTCAGTATTTGTCTCTTCAATTCCTTTTTGGTCTTTTAGGAACATATTTTCAAAAAGGACAATAAAGACCCAGATATGCTTTGGCTGATGCTGCTGAGAGCTTGAATTATCATTCCTGGCTGAGTGCTTTTAAGGTCCCATCCTGGAGCTTTAGGCATTCATTTCTCCTTTATTCTTAACCATGAGGCATGTTATTTTGTAAAATAGTCTTGAAATAATGGGAAAATGTAATTGCCAAGGCAATTCTGATGCTGCTTCTTTGCTCTACAGGAATTTAACATGCATGTTTGTGGTTCTCACAAAGGCTCTTCAGGGACGTTGAACATTGCCTAATAAACAGCATAGCTGAGCAGGGCTCTAGCTCTCAGATGTTTTATTCCAGTCTTTGTCCCACTAGTGTGACCCCTTCTCAGCAGTTCACGTACAGTAATCCTGCTGGCAAGCTGCAACAGTGATGGAAAGAGGCAACATCAAGCTCTGTGCTAAGCTGTCCATGCCCATCTTTCCAATAGAGTCTCCTACAGCAGCAGCAATTTCAGGCTCTGTCCTGAGCTTTTTGTAGGTGTGTGTTCAACTTTAATTGCAGCACTTGATACCTTCCTTTTGCTGTCTCCTTGGGGGAAAAGCTGGATGGCTTGTCAAATGGAAGGGATCAAGATGGCCAGGGTTGGGCCATGGACTACTGCTTGGTCTTGCTGGTTTTGAAGCCATAGCAAATTGTGTGTGAGCAAATAGATCACCTATCATCCTCTTCCTTTATTTTTTTCTCCCAGATGATGGACTTCCAAAATGACTGGAAACTGATCACAGTGTTTTTTAGTGCTGAAACCCTGTGTTCCTCCAATGCTTCCACACAACTGGTAAGCGCTTTGTGGGGTGGTTTGGCAGTCAAGGCAGGTAGCTAAGATACTTTCCCATACTCTGCTCTCTGCCACAGTGAACCAAAGGAGTAGTTAGGTCTGGAATGTTGGGATGCCTCTATCCAGAGATGTAAGCTCCTGGCACACAATGTGTTTTGTATTTATAAACATCTGTGCTTAATTTGCCATTGCTAGTCTGAAGTGGCTTAGTAGTACAACTACTTTCCACCTTCAAGTATAAAGATACTTTTTTTCCCTAACCCTGTCTTTTTTTCAATATATGTCAAGTTGTCTATTTATAGGCAGCTAACTTACAAGACTAGTTCCCATGCTATTTATTTATTGCTGGCTAAGGCTGAGTTTAGAAAAGAATGGTTCTTGATAACCCTTCAGTACACAGCTCAATACACAGGATTTGTGACTTTTAGGAAATGGATAACTGCTTTTTCTACAAGTTTTGATGACGTTTTTGGTCTCATTTATAGAAGGACTGCATATCGGAGAACCTGCTAAAACTTACAGCTGTCTTGGATTTTTTGTATAAGAAGGTAAGATGTATTCATCAACCCTAAATGGCTAAATCCTTTGTGTTTTTTTCCAGTCTCCCCTACTAGACTAGGGTTTGTAGCACTCTTCATATGTCTTAGAACACAAGTCTCATTGACTTCAACCCACTGACTCTGTTTGTTTTCTTTAAGTGTTTTACTCCTGCTTTCAAAAAGCTGGTGCATGCTAACAGAAAGAATGGATGGGTAACTGCTCTGTTTTGCAACACAAGATATCTTTGGTTTTTTTAAAATGATTTCTGCGAAAATTGGAGTACATCTGTCTAGGTCTGAAAGTCATGTTTAACAGGGCTGTTGGTGAAAGTGTGGAACACCTAGGCTGCTAACTACCTGGTGATTACTTTTGCAGGCAGGGAAAACATCCATTAAAATACCTATCATAGATTTCTTTCCTATTTTGTATTCATTTTGAAATCTCAGCCTTTCTAAAGGTTTTCTAGCTGGCTGAGCTAAGAATTATCTGCTTATCCAGGATGGTTTCTGGGAAGTGTTCTGTGCTGTGTCTTGGTCTGTCTAATGAATAGTAGACTAGATCAGGATAGATTACTACTAAAGCAGACTATAAACTGTTTAACTGAATTATTTCAATAGCATCTTCCAATAATTTTGTTTTGCTGCACTGAAGACCTACAGCATATTCTAAACCTGCTACAATTTGGTTGCATCAGGCCATAACCACTAGTTTTTCTCCAACTGACTTCAGCAAATGTTGTGTATGGGGGAAGTTCCACCCACACATTCTCTTCAGATTCTCTCCACTATTATTTCCAGAATCTGTTTATGTGCACTTGTAAAAGTGATATGTCATTATGTAAATGAAAAGCTGCTTTCTGCATGGGGGAGAGGTGTGGTGGGTTGCATGAGTTCTTGTGCTGTTGTACAGGATGTTTCGTCCCCAGCTTTGCATTGCTATGTTAGCACAAAAGTGGTAGTTCAAAGTTCGTTTGAGTTCAGTTTAGTTGGCTGGTGGCCATTCTGGTTATGTAAAATGAATTGTTGTGTCTCAGTCAAGAAATCATGGCTACAAGTACTTCATAAATGATGATCCTAGGCAGCAAGCATAGGAGCAGGGTTCAGGACGGAATTGGCAAAGACTTAGATCATTGATTTTATGTAGGCAGAATCCCAGGCCAGAGGTAATACTGTGAAGTTGTAGACATAATTTACCATAATTGTTGCTTGCTGCTCTTTAATTGGAAATCTAGCATGAAAAATTTTTACTTTATTACTACAGGTTCCCAAGGCCTTCGTAAATCTAGTGGCTTCCACTGAGCTCACAACTGCCTCTCTTGCATGCCAAGATTACAGTAATGCCAGGTAACAGGTTTCTTCAACTTCTTGTCACCAGTCTTCTACTGGTGTTCAACAAATAGCTATGTATATGCACTGACTTTATGACTGAGCTACAATCCTCTGAACTGTTTTTCTGCCCTTAATACAAAACTATGTAAAAGATTTTAAGTCTTCGCTTTGTTTCTGATATACTCTCTCTGAACGATATATTTTTGCTAGGAAACTAGTGCTTTTAATCCTGTCAAATTGGACAGCATATTTAAATATTGGGTCAGAGTGAGGGAAAAAGAGAATACCTCAATGCTGTGCAAGCACTGTTCACCAAGAGCCAAAGCATTGGTTTGTTATCAACAGTTTTAGCCACAAATCCAAAACACAGCACCATCTGGGCTGCTATGAGGAATGTTAACTTCATCTCAGCCAGACTCAGCACTGAGATTATGGCCACAAGACTGCACAGTCTAGCTACCCCCAGTTTTTTATTCAGTGATACTTTTGTTCTGCAACTCTCGAATCAAAAGCTCTGTAGGCACTTGAAAAGTTTAAGTTTCTACATATCAATGCTCACAAAATGAGTAACTGATTTTGAAGGACATTATTAGGCTGTTGGAAAGATACTACTTGGGCTTAGGGTATGAAGGGTAGAAAACATCCAAGCTGCCAGTTCCTTATGGTAACTGCATCTATTTATCTGTCTTTCTGAGTACTTTGTAACAAAAGTGTGAGTAGTTTGTGTCCAGATTTAGTATGGAGTAGGAGTGTGCACATGAGCAGCTAGGATGGAGTAGTTTACAGCTGGTGAGATGACACTCCATTTTACTCCACAGTAATTTTTTTTCCCTGTGCTCGTGGCATAGGACACCATATGTACTAATATAGTCATCCTGAAGTGTTTCACAAGCTTTGCAAGTACACGACCTTGGAGACGTTCTGATGGAATGGGGGAAGAGGTCTGGCTGCTGTCTAACCATGCGCTTAACAAATAGAAGCAGAGGAGAAGCTCTTCTTGTCAAAAGCAACTGCATTGGGCAATCTAGCTTATTTCTCCTGCACAAACATGAAGGGGAAAAATGTGAGAAATATGGAAAAGATGGGTTTAGGAATATGGGCCTTGCCATATATAAGAGGCCTTAAAAATAAAATAAAATAGATCTAGGTTTTTTTCCTCTGAGGAATTTTTATATTTCCTTTTGTACTTAAGGCAATTTGCTTTCTAATTGTCAGCATGCTCTCATAGCTGTGTTTATCGGATAGAACAGTCCTACAAGTTTACAATGTACTTTACTGTTTGTTAGACAGCTTCAGGCCCAGATCCTCTCCCAGATAAGGACCTCCAGCATTTGGTTGCTAAGTTGTCATTATGAACTGTGCTTTGAGAGAAAAATATAAATCCATACCAAAATGTGAAATTTCAAGAGTCAAAGAGGATAATAGTGGTTGGCACTTTTACTCCCATGCCAGTACTGAACTTTAGGCATTGAAGTTTAGGACATATTGGGGATTTAAAGTTCCCTCCTTTACTAATTTCTTACTAACTAGAAGTGTCTGCAGTAGCAGTACTGCATGAACCCGACTTTTATGCATGTAACTCTCTTCATGTATTTTATGAAGTTCTGTTTGGCTTGGGTAAGATTGTGGTCCTGAGTTCATATTTCTTTCACTCCCCAGCAGTGATAATAGCCTTTTATCAGAAAACTCGAATTTTATGAGTTCAGCTAGAGCTCTGTGAAAAGGATCCTGACACATACTTATTGCTTATATCTGCAAACCCCCCAGAAACTTTCTCAGATTCCAGTGCATACAGAAAATTTCAAGGGAGTATATCTTTGCTGGAACCTGACTAATCTTTTCTGTATCTTATATTGTTCCTGTCTACAGCTTTAGGAACTCTCAGAGTTCTCCACCTAGCCTAAAAAATATGCAGTATACACATCTCATGTTGCAGGTCAGAAACCTGACTGTGCCAGTCATCCTTTAACATGTATAAAGGATGGAGCTGCTTCTGCAGCTTCCATCCATGTTTCTAGATGCAGGTCTTCATGCATATTACTGAAGAAAAAGTTCCTGTGGAAGTATTTTGAGTTTGTTCAATTTTCCTGTGTGACTACAGAGAGGAAAATGTTTAAAAACCAGTGCAGCTGCTATTTTAGGCTAGAGCATGTCACTAGCTTGTGAGATCCTGTGCTAATCTAAGTCTGGCATACTTGTCAACTGACTAGGCTTTCAAATCATGAAGAGATACAAAGCTCTGGATATGGGCATATATATAATTCTATATTTATATAAAAAATTAGCTTATTCCATGTAGCCTTTTCTACACATACAACAATTTAGTCTTTAGCATGTGCTTGTCAGTGGCTTAAAAAGAATTCATGCCATCCACCTTGTTTATCAAAAGTTCATAATGCCTTTCATGTTTTTAACTCTTTTGTGCAGCAGTGCAGGCAGGAATCAGTGCAATTATGCTGGTGAACACTCCACATTAGATGAGAACATACTGAGGTGGTCCTATCAGGTATGGCATCTTCTGTGCTGTTTGGCTCTCATATTGCTAGACATCTCTATTCATTTTCCAGATTGACCTGAAGCAAGGAGTTAAGGGAGGAATAGCAGTGAAGAAGTTGAGTAACAGCCTTTCTATCATATATCCATAGCAATCCTGATCCCATTTCTTACCTCAGGAATATTGACAATAAGTTCTCTCTAAACCTGAGTGATCTTAGAGCATCTCTTGAACTTTTAAATGTCTATATAACTTTCGGCAACCTGGGATTTTTCATATCCCATCAGAGAAATGATCCATCTTTGATGATCCAGTAAAATGCCACATTATTTACAAGAGGAAAACTTTCTGTTAAGACAAAGACAGTTGTGCTAGAGTTTCTTTTAAACATGCCAGCATAGCAATAACCATGACATTTCATTGCCTTCTAAGCTTACCACTCTTTCAAAGAAAATGATGGTAAACCATCTTTCTCATAGCTACAAGGATTTTTCAGTTGCTGTGTAACAACATTTCATTAAATTACTGTCTTTGTTCTGAATTACACGATTTTATTTCTGTGGTTTATTAGGGATGGGAATAATTTTAATTTACTTTAAGCCCTCATGAATCACACATACATTACACTCTCTCCATGATAATACTTATCCCATAAAATGGTTGTCTATTTAGGATGCTTTGGAAAAACTACTGAAGTCTGAGAGGTTTGATCAAAAGGATGACTTCACTGTTGTTCTTCAGCCTTCTCTCCAAGAAAGAAATCTTCTGCTCAGGCTGGTGAGTAAACTAAAGCTGCTCCATTCTTTCTGGTTTGTGTCTGCTGACTTTCCTGTCCTAGGCTGCGAAATGCTGGAAGACAAGTGTAGTCAGGCACAGGAAGAGCACACCTCAGGATCAGACACAGAAGTCCTGAGAGTGGAACTAGTTTCAACAGCACCAGTCAGAGGTCCTGTGTTTTTTAAATGCTATGCTCCTGGATAAATCAAGCTATGACACTGATGCCTTTATGTGGCCACATAAAAACAGAGGCTAGACGAAAATAAGACAATAAAAGTATGTATTTATTTGAAGGCCTTCAAAGGTACGCCCTGGGCAGTCAAAAAGGCTACACCCAAGATGGACCCCGAGTCACGAGTTCCTCACACTTTTATAAGTTTAGTCCATTTGCATATCAGGGTTAATTCTACAGTTATAACTTCAGTTAATGATGTAATTACCCCACATTTGTCCCTCCTCTCAAGGCTTTAGTTTACACATTTTGGGGCCTGGGACAGTCTAGGTGTCCTTGGAGAGCAGGCGTAGAAAGGTTTTGTTATGTCTAACCAGCATGAGAGAACAGTAGTTAACAGGACACACAAAACTTCAGAGTTACACACTAAGCAGTACAGGATTTGAAAAATACAAAAGTTAAAACCTAAGGCATCAACACCTCTGGGCCTAAGGTCACAAGTGTCTGAAAACTGTCAGTTCAGCTGATTTTTCCATATCTTTGTAGTCATCCCCGATTATGCTCATGCGTTTGACAGCAAAGGCAAAAAGTGAGTAACATGAAGTATTTTAAAAGGGTTAGAGGGACAAAAGATAAAGGTGTTTGTAAGCTATGTTGGAAAGTACAGTTATTTCCCTGCAATGAGTATGGGAACTTGGGAATTAATATTTTCTGGTATAGCCAGTAGGGAATGAAGATGGGATTGCCTTTTATGTCAGGCATGATTTTGTCATAAGTGACCTTTAAAGGGAAGTTCAAAGGTCAAGGCTGTTTAAGAACTGGCAATGAAGAGGGAGAATCTTACTTTCTAGAGAATGGCTAACTTGGAGTGAGGTATCAAAATCCAACACATTAGGTGGTTTTTTGTAAAATAGGTTAGTAGTGAGTCATGGTCTGGTTTCTGAGCATCATAAAGCTCCATGAATTTGAGGTAATTCCATTGCTCCCCTCAGCTCACTATGAGAATAAAGTGAACTGGGAGAAGAAATTTTTCTTCTAGGAAGAGTAGCATCTGCTATGTTGCAAAATCTTGTTGCTGCTGGGGTCATCTTTTGCCAGGCTTTCTTTTGTTGATGGCTTATCCATTTGCAAATAGTAGGCTTCTGACTTTCATGGCATTGCTTCTTTTGTCAGTAATTTGCTCTGTTATTTCTATAAGTACCATCATATGTCATAGTTGTGATGCCTTAAATGGCTACCTAGAAACAGAGACTAGACAGGAATAAAGGAGGTATTTATTTGAAAGGCCTTCAGATATATACTTTGGGCTCCAGAGGGTCCTGCCTCAGTGGATCCCAAAATGGACAACAGGTCACGAGTTCTTCACACTTTTATATCAGCATAAATTCACCAACCAGAACCCAGCCAATGATGTAATTTCCCCAAGCTTGCCCCCCTCTCTCCCCAGGATGATGGTTTATGGTTTTTGATCTGGGTGTTCTTGGAGAGCAAGCTAGAGAGGCTTTGTTATGTCTGTCTTAGCATAAGAGAACAGCACTTAACGAGCTACAGGAAACTTCAGAATTACACTAGCAGTACAGGATTTGAAAAATACAAAAGTTAAAACTTAAGGCATCAGGTGGGTTCTTTATTTCTTATGATTTGTGGTGTGCTTGCAGGCCACTATGCATAACCTTCCAAACTCTTCCAACAGTTACATTTAATTTAAAATTCATCTTGCTCTCTTAAGAAAAATTCTGCATGTTTCTAACCTTTGCATGCATGTGTTAGCTAGAAGTGTTGTTTATTCCAAATCATTCATGTGTTCACATCTGTCTTCCTGCTCTACTGTGTGTCACTATTGTTGACATGCTGTGTTGTTGCTCTGCTCTTCTTATCCTGTTGATGTGCAACAATCATTTACAAAAACAGTGTCTTTCTGTCTTGGCACACCAGTAGTACTGTGATCAGTGGCAAGTGGCTTGATGAGAATACCAAAGATTGATTTTCTTGTGGATATGGATATTATTTTATAGATTGAGAATATTTGTGGCTGAATATCTTATCTTTCCATACTCTTAATTATTTTATGATGCTCAAAGTACTTTCTCTTTCAGGGCAAGGACGATTTGATTACCACATCAAAGACACAAGTGGAAATTCTGGAAAATTATATCCTTGTGGCTGTGGGCCTCTGGAACAACATGGTAAGCAGTACCACAGAGGCTGTTTCTTGCTGAACTTGCCATGGATGCCTGGTAGCAATCCTGCACAAGCCAGGCTTTGAGTAGCAAAGGGGCAGGAGAAGGAAAAATATAAGAATTATGCCATGACTGCTATTTTCAGCTATGCAGGGAGATTGCTCTTGAATAATGCTAAATGCCCTACACTTCTGAGACAAATCTCACTCTGTTCAGTGGCTGCTGTTTTCTACTAAGAACTTCTTGGAAAGGTTTTCAGAGTAGCCGTTTGGGATGCCTCATGGAGTAAATGAGCTGTGACAGATCCCTTTTTTGCTAACTGTACCTCTTTGACAGCACAGGACAACTGAGGCTCATCCTAACCTGAGATTATAGCAATTATACTCCTGTCTACTCTGTCCTCTATCCTGTATCCCCCACCCTTCTTTACTAATGTGTTGCATGAAGGCCTTGTTGCCTTTGTAAAATCATGGCTCAGGCCTGTTACTTCGGCTAAGTAGAAGAGGACTGTGGGAAAGAGACACAGCTGAATTAGGGGTAGGAAAAACATGCTGTGTGATCATTGCATGTTCACATTGTGGTGTATGGTGATTGGTTGAATTGTTTGCTATGCTTTAAAACTATGTGAACTGATAGCCAGCTAACTGCTTAAAAAAGCCAGGTTTTTGCAATAAAGGGCTCTCCTTTGCACCTGTCTGAGTAATCTGCATTGCTTCATATCGCAACACTGATGAGTCTCGTACCGCTGTCTCCTCCTTAATCACCATCTTTCTGCTGCTGTTGCTCGTAGTGAAAAGTTGATAGGCAACCTTGAGGAGCTCTCATTATATCCTCATGAACTGGATGTCCTATCCAGCTGAGGAAAGCCAGCAAATGATGTCTTCTTTTAGGTGGGAGAGGTTGTCTGAAAGAAATGTGGGCTTTCTGACCCACTCAATCTTGAACACCATGACTGGTTCTGTAGGGTCTGTTTCCCACTGCAGGCTTGAGCTGCTGACACGCAGTGTTTGTATGTGTGAGACTGAGTATATGCATGTACAACTGGAGGAGTTCGCACTTTAAAACTGATGTTAGGGGCAAGTGGAGAAATCTGAGTTGCTCTTCAATATGAATGAGACAAAAAAGCAGGCACGTGGGTTTGGGCTTAATAGAGCAAAGCTTGATGTTATTGTTTGGATATGATCTTACATCCGTTGTTTTGGATAAAACGTTGGTTTTACTATTTCTTTTTAGAAACTTCCAAAATTTTCTGTTTCTTTCTCTAGTAACCTTAGAGAACACATACAATCTTTTAATTAAGAAGAACCTTCAATGGCCAATTAAGACTTTTTTCTAGTTTTGCAGTCCATGTGTTAATAATATTTTCTTTGGAGAGCACCTGCTATTCCTGTGTCTGTCCAAATTATCCTAAGCATGAAGGAAAAAAAGTTTATACTGCAACCACCTCTTCATAAACCACATTTAAAAATAAATTCATGCATATTGGCATGTTCTTGTTTTCTTTTATGTTAATTCAAGCAGTAATAATGCTGTTAAAGCCCTGATCATTTAAAAAAAGTAGAATTTGCAGGAAGAGGCTTCTATTCCACCAGATGATATATCTAGAGGGATAGTACAGTCACTTTAACAAAGTTACCTTTTGGTTAAATTTAGTAGGACTTTAGTTAGCTAGTAGGAGGCAAGGAGTTAAAAATTGATAAACTGTTGCAGCAGTAACCTTGGAACAGCCATGCTGGGTCCTGTTATCTCCTTTGCTGTTATCTGTGATATTCCTTGTGATGATGTTATAGTTCCTACCTCAGTTCTTCCATCATTAAATAGATGCCCTCTGTTTCATTTTTCTGTTTCTTAACCTTTTCTGCACAGACTTTATTTGTCCTCCTTTATTTGTGCTCTGTCCTTGAGCAACCCATTCTATGGTGTGTTACTCTATTCTTGTCACTCTAATTGCCAGGAGCATTTTGTGGAAACAGCAGAGATGAAGAACCATAAGCAAAACAAAGTTGTGCATTTAAGGCTGGCTGCATCAGGGCCAGTTACCCAGACTTGGGTGGTGAGCATGCTGTGGAGCCACCAGAACCAAAACATTGTCATAAAGAAGACAAATACCTACTTTGCTTTATTTCAGTGTTTTTTCTCAGTGTGAGGCAATTCCTCTAGTGAGGGAACAGCCTAGGTGATCTGGAGGAAGAGCAAAATGTGGCAAAACCACATCTTGCCACTGGTTTGAAGGAAGACTGCAGGAATGGTAACATTCTGCTCAACTCTTTTTTCCTGACTTCTCTTTGATTTAGTAGAGTTTTCATAGTACATCTGGCAGTCATCAGAAAGGGAATTTTTAGGGCTGTTTCTTTGTCTGCCTGTGATTGCCTTGTCTGCCTGTATTCTGCCATGATCTAAAAGCAGATATGAAAGATGTGTTCAGTATAAAAAGCACTAGCAGATGTCCTCACCTGATAAAGGTCAGTCCAGTTCTACTGGGAAATCCAGCCAACAGTTTATGCTGACTTCTTTAAAAACTAAAGAAAAAACAACTCATAATGCAGTCTTGGGAACTGATAGGAAATCAAGATCATGATTTGCGGAGCAGAAGGCACGGCAGAATGAAACTGCAGAGGTTTCCCTTCTGCTCTCTGCCAGGCTGTCCTTACCTTGTTTTGATGCTTGGTACCAGCCTCTTTCCTGGAATAATTACCTTCTTATTGGCCAAAGGGCAAAACCTTGAAAATCTAATGGCAGTTTGCCTTAGGGCTGCACTTCAGCCTGGCTGAGAAGGAGCTGAGCCATCAGGTCCTAGGGGTTTGTCCTAGGCAGAGCTGGATATTTCACCAGAATGGTTCTAACTCTCTAGGAGCAATGCAATTCATATGCTAATCACACCAGGGAACAGTCAGGTAAATGACCTTGGAAAAGCTGAGAGAGGTTGGCTGTGTACTTGGACAACTTCGATGTTTACCACAGAGAGCCTGATCATAGGCACTTGTCAAAATTAATCAATTTTACCTCTGGACATATATCTGAGGGCAAAGCTCCATTCATGTATGTAAGGAACTTCACAAGAGTAAGAGCTTCTTGTCTTTTGGCACTCTGTTGTATAACAGAATCAAAACCCAACCCTATTTTGCAACCAGAAGAGAAACTAAACCCAGGCAAGAACCCGAAGTGGAACAGTGTGGCAGGAGGCTGCCCATGCCTTTCTTCTGTGTTCAGGGGTTTGTGCTGCCTCAGACCCTGCTGAATACCAGGGCAGACCCACACACTAAGCAGCTTCCATGACAGACGTGCTGAAATTCAGGGGAGGCTTGGTGGCCACAACACAGCCCTGGTGCCCCATTCCCTGACCAGGACTGGGCAGCCTAGCTGCATGGGAGCTGTCAGTCTTTGCTGGCAGCACAGTATGGCTGAGCCTGCTGGAACTTACTGCCTTCTCGAGAAATTTGTTCTTGTCACCCAACTCCCAACACATGCAAGTGTCTGATTCTTGTTAGATCTTAATTTCTAGTCAGGAAATACCTTGTTGTATGTATTCCATGTTTTGTGGGATGATTCAGTGTTGGAAGTATATTTTCTTTTAAGAATGGAATTAAATAGCTACTTTGTTTCATCCTAGGAGGATGGGAAAGCATCCTGATGTATCTTTTCTCTGAGTTTCAGTATTTTGATTATTTTGGGGAAATTTGTTTTATTTCTGCCTCCTGTCTCAAAAAAGCAGACTCTTTCTTCAAATGTTTCTCTCAAGAATATAAACTCTGTAAGCCTCTTCTCTAGTTCTCTGAATTTTCCCATTGTTTTTGTTGATAGAACAATCAAAATAGAATATAGCATTCCTGCCCAGAGTGTATTGGTGCCATCAAGCCTGCTGCTGTTGTATTTTCCAGTTCCTTCCATCCTGTTTCTTGTGTAGGCTGCTGGTCCTGGCAGCTGCTGGTGCCAAGCTGAGCAGACATGCACTGAGGGATCTAAACCCTCAGCCAATTCCTCTGTGTGTGATTGCAATTTAATTAGCACTCAGCAAGCTGCCTGAACAGGTGAAATGATTATTTTGGGTATTTTCCCCTTTGTGCTATCTGTATTTTCTGAATAATTCCATGATTTTTCATTACAATAGTCCTCTCTGTCTCGTTTCAAGAAGGCCAACAAACATAAATGTTATTAAGCCTCTGTATGGAGTTGGAATGCACCTTTTGGCGTTGCCTAACAGGTATGAGAGTGTAGATAATGAAACAGTTCTGAAAGGTAGGGTAAACAATCAACACTTAGAGAGTCAGCATTCCCAAGAGCCAAAGTAATGTTTGGATGGAAGTTTTAGTCATGATGGGAGGACAGTCTGCTCATGTGAGAGCACTTGGCTTCAGTTACTTGCCTTTGTAGGTATACATGTGGTATATTATGCATAGATAAGTATTTATCATAAGCAAAAGGAATTTTAAATATATATATTTAAATATATGTATGTGAGCCTGATGGAAAACTCCAGGCACTAGAGTGTTTGCATTGCTGCTGCTCTCCCTGCCCTCCCACACACAGTATGTGTACAGTCCCTCTGTTCTCTCCCTTTCCAGATGCAGCCAGTTGGGCAGAAGCAGCCTTACGGTGTCACAAAAATTGTTCAAGTCCAGTGTCCATCTCAGGTAAAAGGGCTTCCTTGTTAATCTGTGATTTTATTTACTCTTTGCAGAATTTCCAAGTTTTCAAATACTGCTATTGTTTTCTGAAGTTTTTGGGAATGTGGACTTGTCCAAGTTATTGCACTGTTAAAAACTGAATGTTCCTAAAGTTCATTGAATCAGAGTCTTTATTTTCTACAGATGAAACTCTGATAAAATGAATTTTTGAAAAAATTTAGTAAATCATCTCTGTCAGATATTTTTTTTGTTCAAAATATATCTAGCTAATTTGAATTTATTTATTGCAGGTATGAGCTGCATTATCAGTATTCAAATCTGTGTCACCAATAAAACCGGATCCATGTATTTTATATAATCTAGCTTTCCTGTGATTTGCCTCTGCTGCCAGGTTTTACTAATTTAGTCCCTGGAGCTGTCAGTAATCAGGATTGGAGCATCTCACATTCAAAGAACAGGTTCTTGAATGCTTTTGCATTTAAGCTCTGGCTTTAATAATTTGATAGTGATAAAATATTACTGGCATCCAAAAGCTTCTGAACAGCAATTAAAATATCAAAGAAATAGAATTTTATGTTTTGTTTGATGTTAGGTTTAAGGCAGGAAGTGGTGCTGTGCCTAGAGCATACCTAGAACAGGGCTTAACTTTCAAGTCTAACCTGGTTTACTTCACTAATACAATGTTCATTCAAAAATAATACCGTAAGATTTTTTTTCTCTCGGAAAATATAGCCAGAAGACTTTAACATCAGCTGACTGTGTTTCCACTAGCATTGGTAAACATACTCTCTTCACTCTGCAGGAAAATCCATATTTGTTTACATATAGAAATAGTAACTACTTGTCTTCCCTGAGGACATCAAACACCGAAGAAACATCTCAGGTATAGTAGGACTATTTGCATCGGATGGACTGACTGTATTCCAGGGAGTGGGGCAGGTGGGTAGGAGTGGATTGTAGCCTAAATAAACAGTGCTACCTGGGAAAATGAAATGCAAAGCTCCAACTTTTTACTTCCATGCTTGACTAAATAGTCAGTTTAATATCACATTTTTTCCTTGGTGGGCTCTGTAGAGTTTGAATAAGGTAGATGTGTTCAACTCCCCTGAAGTGAGTCTTACCTTCACTGGTAAGAGCCTGTGTTAAACATCTGGATAAAAATGTTATTTTCCCTGGGATAAGGAGACAGTGAAAATGGGGCTGTTTAGTCCTATCATGGAAGAAACTAGATAAGATCCAACCACTGTGTGGGTCTGATTTTGTCTTATTTATGCCATAGTAAAACTGAAGAATATGGATTTTTCTTTTTTTTTTCTTTTCTTTTTCTTTTTTCTTTTTCTTTTTTATTTTGCGTGAGGTAGTTTTAGATTAGATGTGTGGAGACAAGGACTCATGATTGTGTTTTTTAAGTCAGAGTACTCTGATTTTGAGCAGAACTTGGTATTCCCAAGGTACAGAGGGAGTTGATAATGTTTATTTTCATGCCTCAGAACACAGTGCCTAGACCACAGCTAGACAAAATGGCCTGTTCATCACTGGAACTGTGATATGCATTTCTGTTCACATTTTAATGTAGTGCCATCTGTTTTGTTAGTTACTTGGTGTGTACAGACCTCTCCATGGGGCAATGGTACCTACCACTCTGGTTTTTGAAAAAAGCTGTTGTGTAAGAAGTGTTAAGGAGGTAGGGGCAACACTATGTTACATTTGTGGTTGTTTTGTTGGGTTTTTAAACTAAAAATTAAAAACCCAATCCAGAACAATGGGACAAGACATACAAGTATCTTTTCCCAGGGCAAGTTAGCCTAGTTAAGGAATTCTGCGGAGAGATTTGGAGCTAAAGCACATCTTTGAGTCATGTGTGATGGTTTGCTCTGGTATACTGACAGTCAGCCTAACAGTAGCCTTTGGAGGTGTTTCTGTCAGGAGGCTGCAACCCAAAAGAGCCAGGAGGGAAAATCCCTGCCTGCTCATACTGAACTGCATACAGAGAAGGCAGGCTCATGGCCTGCTGACAGAGGTATGGTTTTGTGCTAGGATATTCCAGGGATGTTCAAACAGTTTCTTGGAAAAGACATTCAGGGTATAGGCAGACCAAATGTTGCATTGCTGAGAACAGCGTGGCACAGAGTCTAACCAACTGGCCCCACTGGTAGGCAAGAGTTGTGCTGCTCTCATAAGGCTGCATGGCTTCTGAGCAGGCTGAGCTTGTGTCTGCCTTCAAAAGGCACACTCTGGGGCAGGCTGAGCTGGGTATACAAAGTACATGGGGGTTCCATTAATCTAATGCTCTGAGACATAAATGGTTTATCATGACCAGGGTATAGTGAGACAGATGCGAAGTCGTGCCCTGTCTGTCTTTGCAGGAGAGGAGTTACGGAACCAATGTTCCCTGTCTTGACCGAGTTCCCTCTGATACAGTTCCAGTTTCAGGTATGGTGCTGTGCCTTTTTATCACAGAGCTACTTCATTTGATATCAGAAGGAGAATAGAACTGGGTTCGCTCAGGAGAGGTGCTCTTCTTTGGAGAAGTGCACTTTGTTGACTGTGGCTTTTAAGAGTCTTTTTGGAACAATGTGGGTGGTTGTATAACAAGATGCGAGTTCACTACCTCAAGGGTGATGAAAGTTTATGTGACTGCATCTTCCATGTACAAAGAAAGAAGTGACAGCGGAAAAGATAGGAGGCAGTCAGGTCTTTCACTTCCAGGGTGGAAAAACTGTAGGGGGCTATTGTTAATGCAGTCTGGGGTAAAAAAATCCCATGTGGAGTTCTGTCCTTGGTTAGGTTTTGTCTTTCCTCAGAGGCTGTGATGGTCCCAGATATCCACCCTGTGCTAGCACCATAGCTCTGCCTGCTTTTCAGTCATTTTCACCAGTTAAAAAAAATTTGAGGAAGAACAAATTCAAGACTGAAATCTTGCTGCCTCCTTTGTCAGTGCAGTTACTACCCAGCTATGGTACCAAGAATCATTTCTGATTTGATGCCTATCAGTCTCTGTCATTCTGAGCTGATGCTATCATGAATATTAAAAATACTGTCCTTGCAATGCTTTATTATTCATATTCTGAGGAAAATTCCTAATAACCATCACAATTTGTAGTTTTCTTTCTTTCCCTTACACTACCTTTATTATTTTTTCAGTTCATAATTTGAAACCGGCAGATATTCAGGTGATTGCTGCCCTGGGAGATTCACTCACAGTAAGTCAAGATCACTGGATAGCAATTGATAAAGCTAGCAATGAAAAAATTTGCAATGAAATTTCTGATTTTTTAACCTGGGTAATGGAATGCATACAGCTATGTCCTATTGAGCCAAACACGTTTTTCGCATTTTTTTTCCATACTTCACCTTGGCTGGCTGATTGGTAATCAGATCATGAGTCTAATCTGAGTGCACAGTTCCCATTTAAAGTCCACGAGAGCGTCACACAAGGAAGAGATGTAAGATTAGATTGTGCAGCGGCAAAACTAGTCCAGTAGAGATGACTTGCAACAATTGCTTTCCTTTACTCATTTTTGGCAGCTCCCAAGGTATTGACCCTGAAAGCTATTAGTAAGCAGCGTGAAGAGAAAGAAAAAGTTCTGCAGCTGGTTGTGTATGTCTGTGTATCAATGTAATATGAGAAATCTATAAAAGCCATAGTAATTTATACTAACTAAATATATGATTAAAATTGCAATAGAACATCAGGTGTGTCAAGTGTTACTTACCTTGAGAATTTTTTTTTTTAACACTATTCCTTGTACTTTGTGAGCTCATTACCCCTAGGCTGCTGCGATTCTCCAATCAGTGGTGACTGCTTCACTCCTCATAACACGTTTCCTACATGTTCTGTGCTAATTATCACATTAAATCCTTGTTAGTCTTTTTCCTTAGAGAAACTGGGAAAGATGTAAAATCACTGGACAACTTTTTAATGTGAGGAACATTATAATGAATTAATTTGGGATCACTGCTATCTTATTTATTCCTTATGTAAATTTAGAATGATATGAGTATTTTGAACATTCTCAAGTAATTTTTCGCCACTTGATCTAATCACAAAGTTGCTATAAGAGGGTAATTCACTGAAATAGACTTAAAATACCTTCAGCCTTCGATCTTCTTGAGAACAAGGATTTGTTCTATTTTGGGAAGATGACGTAGCTTGCTTCATTAATATGCTTTTAAATTATTCTCACTAGGATCAGTCGGAGAACTAGTTACTGTAGCAATGCATGTTTTCTGAAGGTAAACTCTTCTTTTTCTTCCAGGCAGCTAACGGGGCAGGATCCAAACCCCATGATGTTCTGGATGTCCTGACTCAGTACCGAGGTCTTTCTTGGAGGTTAGTCTCAGGAATTTCCCCCCCAGTGGGAGAGAATCCATTTTCTTCAGTTTTGACTGAAGTTGTTTTTGTAATGGAGGCTTGTGAAAACTGGATTTGATGTCACATTTTGCATGAAGGCACATGGCTGTACTTACTCATGATAAAGAAAATACTCAAACTAGTTGCTATTTAGAGTACATGGCTGAAATAGACCTGGATACACAGAAAAATGGGATTCTTGTTAAGAAGCTCTTTTCTAATCTCATGGTTGTTGGAGACCCTGGAAAGGGATTTTCTAGACTCCATCACCATTGTATCACTTGCTCATTCTAGACTTCTGTCCCTGCTTTTTCTGGATCCTGCCTGCTCTTGCCCAGTGTGGCCCACATCACCCATTAGTCTCATTTAAAATTGGTGGTCCACAAAAAATATTTTCTGCTGTTGTTTCATATGCAGTATCTCTTTCCTTGATTCTTTTAAGTATTGCCTACATCATGGAGAACAGTTTATCAATTATGAGTCAATATAGACTTACATATGCAGCATGTTGTTAGACCCATCAAAAAGCCTCTGGAGAAAGGCAATCACATTCACATGTTAATCTGCAACTGTATTATTTAACATCAGACTTGTCAGGCTGATCATCTGTTCATCATTTTTTGCCAAGCTAAGCCACTACAACTCCAGAAGAAGTTTGAACACCTTCACAGAATCATAGAATGTTGTGGATTGAAAGGGACCTTAAAGATTATCTGATTCCTACCCTGTGCCATGGGCAGGGACACTTTTCACTAGATCAGGTTGCTCAGAGCCCCATCCAGCTTGGACTCAAGCACTTCCAGGGATGGTTCTAGTGCACTTCAAAATCTGTTCCACATTAAAGGGATACTATAGAGGTGTTCTAAATCAAAAATTTTTTATTTTTTTCTTTAATAGTAATCTATTGACATTTTTTTTGCAACAAGTCTACTAGTATTTTCTTCAGCATGAAGGAGAATAAAGAGCACACAGACATAATGGTGAATTTCACCAGTCTGGTCGTATTCTTCCAGTCAAGTGAAATGGGAGTGGGGGGAAGACGGCAGAGGGAAGGCAAAGGTGCTGATTTTAGTTACCACTCTGAAATATATGCTTTTAGAGCTTTCTGTTGTGGTTAGATCTGTTAACTAAAAATGGAAGCTATAAATATTTTAATAGGTACAACAATACCAAAGGTGACAGCCTCAAAAAAAATCTCATTTCTTTCAGCTAGATTTGAACGTGTGCCAAAACACACGAAAGAGCTGAAAGGACAGCTACTGTGCAGGGCTCCTAATATGATTGTTCTGCTGGTGCTGACAGTGTCTCTGATGTTGTCTGGGGACAGGCCCTCAGAGGGTGGGTGGGCTCAGCAGAACCACCAGCGAGCTCTGTGCATCTGCAGTAACCCCAAAAGGGGGCACTCTCCTACCTTGTCCATTGCCTTGCCGAGTCCATCGTACCTCAGAACACTTTTTTCCTGTTTTTTCTTTTTAACAGCGCTGGAGGAAATGAGAACATAAGCACAGTCACGACATTACCAAGTAAGTGACTTTTTCTGTAAATTTGATAAAGATGTGTTGCTGTTTATTATTAGAATACCTGCTATTATAGGTATATAAGGAGACGGGAGAAAAGGGTTAAAATTTGTAGCATGACACAAGCAATCCCTTTGTGTTTAATGTCCAGTGCTGAGTAAAAGTTGCATAACAACCAGGTTGTAATATGCTGTGCATGACTCAACTATCTGTCTTGTAACTCCTAGGTTTTGGTTGTTTCAGGATTCTTCTGTTGGTTATAGTTCTGTCTAAAATCTGTTTGGGATAGATGAATCAAAGATCTGAGCTCATAGGCTAAAGAAACTATTTTGACTGTATGGGAAAGTTGTTTTAGGCAGGAGCAGAATCACATTACAAGATCAGATTTTACATGCTTTTTAAAGGTCAGGACATATTAGATCTGAGGTGTTTGCAAGTCTGGTTTGTAACCTAAGATCTAGAAGGGAATCTGGGGTCTTTGGGGTTAATACATCTGGGGCCATCAGGCTAAAGGATTTGATTCCAACCTGTCTGCAGTTAGAGCATGATGGCATGAGGATCTCCTGCCTGAGTATATGGTTACCCAGCCTTGCTTACCAAGCAAAATGGAATTGCTAGCCAAGATGATCATGTTAGGTCATGAGATCTCTGAATTAATGAAATTCAGAAATCTTGAAGGGAGATGATTGTATGGTGATAAGTCTCCATGTTTATTGTACTTAAAGGTTAATATTTTTTGATAGCTATCTCCTAAAGCTTTTTAATGGTCTTTTACTAAAGTTTGATCTTTATTGCTTCATTTGTTACCTGCTGCAAGAAGCAATATTTCAGGGTGCTGTCTTTTACTGCAGATATTCTTCGTGAGTTCAACCCATCCTTGATAGGGTATTCCATTGGCACTGGAACACAGAATTCGAACAATGCTGCATTCAACCAAGCCGTGACGGGAGCTCATGCAGAGTAAGAGGAAAACTTTAAATTTTAACAGAAATTTGATTTTTTTCTGTAAAACTCCTTGTGACTAAAAAAGGCCCAAACCCTGGACTTTGGCAGGAGCACAGTAAGTTTAATAGGCAGACCCTGAGATATTTTTTTATCCTAACTGTAGCGTGAAGGCCATGAAATGTAATGAGGACTTTGCAGTGTTTCCAATCTGTGTCAAATAAGTTAGCAACAAAAGCAATACTTTAGTATTTTCAGGCAAGAAAGCCACATCATTTTACAAGTACTACTCAGAAAGCTGTCCTGTTGTAAATGTCTCCACTTTATAGGAGGTATACTCGAGCCCTCTTGTCATCATGACCAATAGTTCATGTAGAGACTGAGAAAATTGGGGATTGTTTAATTCCTGGTCCGCCAGAGCTGGGAATTAACTAGAGATCACTGTGCAGTCTTCAATGCAACTCATATCCTATTTTTTTCCCCACTGGTAACAGTTCTTATAAGACCTACTTCAGTGCCTTGAGGCCATATAATAACATTGGTATGAGCACAGATGCTTCAGAGCTATGTCTATTGATAGCATCTGTCTGATGGTGGGAAGAGAAAAATGCATTCTCTATATAGCTTGTAAAAGAGTAACTGTGCAGCATTTGCAAAGTAGCCCAGTGCCTGTTGGATGCTAATTATTTTCTCTTTTTCCTTTTTTTCTTCACTGTCTCAAAATATAGCCTTTGTTGGCTATATCATGTATTCCACTCAATTAAAATTGGACTTTCTCTGGAGTTTTTGGGTTATTGATGTCCATTCATCAGCTTTCCTCTTTGCCTTGCTATCCATGCAGGATTCATTCTTTAAATTTTTTATTAATTTATTTTATGATTTTCTTCTTTTAATTTTAGAGATGTTCCTGGGCAGATTAGAAAACTGGTGGACCGCATGAAGAATGATACTGTGAGTTGAATGTGTCGTTAATATCTCTAGAATAAAGTGACATGGTATCATTAGTTTCTAACAGACCAAGAGCAGATCTCAACAGGGAATGCCAAACTTTAAAGCTGTAGGTACAGCAGGGTACAATGTAATACTTCCCAGTGCAGAGTGTGAGTCAGCACAAAATAATCTATAGCTTGGTCTTGAATGAATTTGTACCAGCATATGATAATTGCTATCAAACCCAGATAATTGTAACCATCCCATAATTTTTACTGCAGGTGGCTGTAAATGCAGTCCTGTTGCTTCCCCTTCCAACCTGTGTCACCCTGTAAGATAACAGAATCTTTTCTCTGTGAGGATTTTGCTGTGGTGCTCTTAATTGTCTTGTAAGCAGGTGGTTTTTCCAGCAAAAATGATACATGGTAGGATGTTGAGGGCAAGCTTTTCAAGTAGCAAATCATGTGGAGTGAACATGTGAAGTGAGGAAGGAACTTGTTTTCTATAAAAACAAATTAATCACGTCTTTCATCCAGTCATCAGCTGATTTTTCACTTACACATCTATTGTTAGGAATTATTTGATTAATGGTCTGTAAAATACACATTAGGTTGAGGACTGCTTGCATATTTCCCACCTCAGTTTGTGCTTTGAATGTTTGCTATTTGTAATTTGACAAATGTGCTATGCAGTCAGTGACCTAAGTTACATTATAATAGTTTGGCTTTCCAATTGTGCAGCTGGAAAGCAGCCAAAAAGCCTTCAAGATATCTGTGTGCGTGTTTAGTGTAAATACTCTGGTGCATACATATTGGCAAAAATATTTGCAGTACCTTCCTTTTTGGTTCACTTTCTTGTAAACAAGATTTCAAACTGATGGACGCATCTGAAATGAAATTAAAAGGAACAGCAACTAAAAATGAGGAGTTGGATGGTTTTCATTCAAACCATTCAAGGCTTCTAACATCTAGTCTGGCAAATTTATTGGCCTGAGAAGGTTAACAGAAATTAATGGAAATACATTTTATTTAAGTAATAAACATTTTCATTTGACTAGTAAAGTTCTTTCTGACTAGAAAGCATGCTCATCGTATATCTTTGATTTTTTCCGCTCTTTTTGATTTTGTACATTTTGAGACCAAATTACTGAACAGCACGTATATGAGCTGGGATATGTTGCCTCCTGCCTTTGAAGAAAGATGTTTTTAAACCGCTTGAGGCTGATGCACTACTGGTGCTTTTTTTACTGGTGTTTTGCACTGAAATTGAAGCATTAGAATATTGAGCACAACATCCACAATGTGGTACTAAGCATATCTCAACCTTTCCTCAAAGCTAAAAAGGTGTTTATTTACTGTAGTATAATTACCTTGATTTATCTAGCTCTCCCTTTGCAAAATCCTTGGAGAAACAAAAAGTGCTGTAATATTTTACCATTATTGTTAGATAGACTTAATATTGCCCCACTATTCTTTGCAGTTTGTCTCAAAGCAAGACTGAAATATACTGTCCCCCAGGGTTTTCCAGCAGGATAGCTGCATTATTTATGACACAGTAAAACACATACCATAATTTTTACAATGAAGATATATTTCTAGGACTGCAGGAGGAGTCACTATACACAAGATATTACTAAGAAAAGCATACAGATAGATTTCGAGCAATAGTTTCCTGAAGCAAATAATTTTCCATTATGCCACTGATATTGTAAATCTGATTTAGATCATAGCAGTTTCTACATGTTTGGTCATGACTACAAACTTGTTTTAGTTGTGGATGCTTAGGGAATGATAGCCATGTGCTCTGAGAAATGAGAAATTTGTGTTTAGTATGTTGCCTGCATCTCCCTCCTTTTCTTTTTTTAACTAATAACTTCTATTCCATTTCTTCCTCTGTGTAGAGAATAAATTTCCAGAATGACTGGAAGCTCATAACACTTTTCATAGGAGGAAATGATCTCTGCAGTTTCTGTGAGAATCCAGTAAGTTCCCTGCTGCCTGGAGCATGAACTGGGCCAGTCAAGCCACAGGATCTTTATGCTTTGCGGAGGGGTGGGAGGGAGGAACGTGGTGGGTGAGGCCAAAATAATCTAGGTCTTAATTGTGCAGCTCTGCAATGTAACTGTACTGAGGCCTTCAGGTGGCTCAGCATAATGTTTTGATAATGTTAGAGATACCTTTAGAACACCTGTAAATTACAGGGGTTGTGAAAATAATTGTTGCGACTTTGTTTTGCTGTTAACGAGGGTAACTTTTTGTTGCATGGTCACTTTATCTCCTGTAGGTAGACGGTCAAGGGCTTTTACTCCTCTTTGCCTCGTGCACAGTCACACTCCTAAGTCTTACCTGGTACTCTCTCAATATTTTCAGTGCTAGGGGAAAAGTTTTAAGCACAGCCCATGCTAATTCAATTATATATAATGTGTACATATTGTATATATATAACGTACATACAGTATCTCACCTTTGGTATGTGACTGTAGATGAGGTGAAAGGCTGTGGCAGACTCCTCGCTTAGTGATGATGGTTACCTACTCACAGGCAGTTGAGCACATACTTGTCATTCTCCGTGATTCATTTTGGATCAGGAAGAGCAGCAAAGCAGCACAGTAAGATGGTTATAAAACAAGGAAGGAGCAAATTAACCATTCCTACCTTCTGCTGTCAACCCAAATACAAAGTGCCTGTCCATGTGACTGGGGCGGGTGGCAAGGAGAGAGAGCATGTTTGCATCCAAGGATCACAGTGATCTTTGAGTGGCACAAGGACAAATAGTGCCAACCACAATGCTCTTGGTGAGCTGTGGCTTAGGAAATGAGTAAGGGATCTGAGCTGTCTGCTTCTATAGAGTAGGCAAGCAGGGCTCTCAATGAACTTCTACTTGAAATTAAATGAGAGAGAAAAAAGGCTGATAGTAAGACAGGCATTTCTACTAAGAAAGTTTATTTGACTGTTGTAGTTCCACAAGTGAAAAAATAAATGTTGGATTACTTGAGACAATAAATTTAGAGTGCTTAAACCACTAAAATGGAACAAGGAAATTATGGCACTGAAAGACAAGTATATGAAGTGATTTTGCT
The DNA here is from genome assembly GCA_013396875.1 of Vireo altiloquus. Lineage (NCBI taxonomy): Eukaryota > Metazoa > Chordata > Aves > Passeriformes > Vireonidae > Vireo > Vireo altiloquus. The sequence continues at coordinate 700,013 of VZRF01011711.1, forward strand.
CCCAGATAAACACCTAAGTTTTGCCAGCTATTATTTGTGGCAGGCAAAGAGCATATGGGAAATATGTTCTAATATTCCATACAGCAGAAACAAACTTACTTTTACACAAACTCTTCTCTCCATATATGACCCCTGTTAGAGAGTTGGTAGCCGTGCTTTTAAGACCAGCCCCAGCAGTCCTGGGGATTGAGGATGTTGTGATGTCTGATAATACCCTGTGAATTTTCACCCTCACTGGTACCCAGTGGCTGCGAGATCTTTTCTTGCCAGTGAGATAGCTGGAATGGGAAGGAAGAAAAGCAGAAACAGGACAATTTTGGCTATGAGTCTGTTACTTTTGACCCAAGAGTTGGAAACATGAACACTATTGTGAGAGACTCCAGCTAGTCATTCTCAGGCTAGTCTGCCTGAGTAAACTAATAATAAAATTCAACCTTCTTGCTTTAACAGGTACACCATTCTCCTGAAAACTACACCTACAATATACAAATAGCTTTGGACTTACTTCACAAAGAGGTAAATCAAACTTTTCTAGTATATTGGAGCAGGGATTTTGTTCTGTTAACAAAGCAGTCACTGATTATTGATTAAGAATTTATTTCCTTGCTTTCATCTGCTGAGTACTACTGTATGCAGAGGTGTTGCTTGGGGGAAAATCTTTGTGAAAGGTAAAAAAGGCTGGAGAAGTTTTTTACCAAAGGAGTAAGGATGTTCTTAGATCCAGCTGATGTGCTGTGGACAAATAATAAGAAAAAATGTTATAACAAAGTTGTAAAAACTTTATTAATTGACTGGAAAATGCTTTGCTTGTTCTTTAAAGTGCAAATAAGTATATTGTGTGGTCATTAAGATAGAGATTCTGATATTCCACATAAGCATAAGAATGATGAGAGTACTCGAAGAGTTAGCAGGTGTCTGAGTCTTGCTGGGACCTTTAACAACTTTTTTTGACCTTTTTGAAGCCAACATTTTCAAGTGGCTAGCTATCAACATTTAGAATAGAACTAGGCAGTGCAGGCAGGGACCGTAATTTAATATTGCTTGTGTGGGGGATTAATTATTGAGAAAGTACTTTGAACACCTCCATTATAAATAATACACGATGCTTGAATCAGCAGGCTGCTACCAAGGTCTGCTGTGGCTGTGTCAGGACAAAACCAGCACTCTGTGCTCCAGGAGTTTGCTATGGGTTTGTTTGTTCTCTTGGCAGGTTCCACGGGCATATGTGAACCTGGTGACGTTGCTTCCCATAGCAAGGCTCCGGGAGCTGCATGCATCGAAAAACAATAGCTGCCCAAAACTGCTTATGAGGTTTGCAGATGATTTATGTAACAGCTCTTACTGTTGCTCACAGAAGGCTGCAAACAAAGTTTTTTCTTAAAGGGAACAGGTTCTAGTATTTCACCAAACATCTTTCTCTGTGCATGTACCTACATTTTTACTTCAACACAGCATTTAGAATAAGCTCTCTGTGTCTGTATCTGAGCCCTGCTCTTACCACTTATGAAGGTGCCATTTTTGATTCCTCATTTACCCTGCAAGTGAGTTCAAGCCAGAGCAGAAAGAGCTCAGCTGGGCACTCTTTGGTGAAGATAGAGAAGACACTAGGACACAAGCTTTTCTAGTTGCATTTACAGATTTACTTTTCTGCACTTAAAACTCTCCGTCTTGCTTCTGCAATCTTCAGTCTCTGTAATTTCATTTCTGATTATTAGTTTTATCTCTAATTAGTCTCTGAAGTAGATGATTTGGATGCTTAATGGTGCCACTTGTTGCTTTATGGCTCAACAATCCTTTCAGGTCAGTGTTAGTCCACTACTGAGGTGGCAGGTCTGCACCCTCAGTGGACTTTTGGTGACTCAGATGGGGTCCAGCATTGTCCCCCTGAGTTGCTTCTGGTAGGACTTGCTTGTTTCAGAAAAGCAAATCTCTGCTTTTCTGGACAGATGAGGAGAATAACCTTGTCCTTTGAATGTAAGCAGCTACTGGTTTTACAGGAGAGACAGAGATGCAACCCTCTCACTGTGATTTAAGGGCTTTCTTGTGGCTGTCAGTGGAAAATTGGTTTTAAAACTCTGGGTGCTGGTGCTCCCAATAGCCAGTTGTAGTTATTTTTATATATTTATTTATTTTCTTTTAACAAAGGCTACTGGCTAGAGTGCACAGGTATCTCAAGGTACTGATCGTTGAACAAGGATAATTAGCGAAGCCTTTAAGATTAGATTATCTCATGATAGCTGTAACCTTTTCCCATCATTTCAAGTGCCATGCTGAATTTAACATTTGCCTGTCTGACAGCAAGCCAAGTTTACAGGGTGATAAGCAGACCCTGTGTGTGATAATAAATGCCATTCTAGTGACTGGAAGAAGAACCTGAAGGAGGATTTTGATCTTGAAAGTCATCTCTTTTTTCTGAGAGTAGCAAACAACCTGAAGAGAAGATGTCTCTACTAATGTTGCCTAACTTATGTTTCTGAAATTTCTGAAAACACAATTTAGATTTATATTGTTCTCATATAGATGTACTGCGAAAGTAAAATCTTTTGTTTATTGGTCTCCATCAAGACAAGTTAGGGTGTGGTAGGGATCTGTGTATATTTTACACATATCAACTGCATCGCTATAAGAGGTATTTCTCTAAGAGCTCTCTCAGGGATGCTTTACTGTGGTCATACGGTCAGGATTTTTGAAAGGAGTCTTTTTTCTAATTTGGAGTTCTCAAGTAATGATGAGGCATGCCCAGGAAGATGGAACATCCCAAGAAAAATATCCATGTGCTAGAAAGATCAAAACTTCAGGGGAGGGATAAAGGTGGCCAACATGGGTTCACAGAATCTTAAAATGTCTCAGATTAGAATGGCTCTCTTAGGGTGGAGAACTCAGAATCAGTCCTGGTGACAGTTTTGGTCCTCTTCCAGCCTCACTGTGAAATGTCCTGTAACCTTTGTCTCTCCCAGCTGATTAGAGTGAATTAGTGGGAACTCCATCTTGAGTGGTGCTTGCACAGTTCTGCTGAAGCAAACCACGTTGCACAAGTGTACTTATGAACAGTTTTTTGTGGTGGATTGGCCCCACCCCACGTGCCAGCCAAGCACTCCACACAACTGCTCATTCACCCCATCTGGGCAACTTGGGGAGAAAACAAGGATTGTGAGCAAGAAAACTCATGGGTCAAAAACAAGACAGGAAAGCCACTTAGCAAGTATCATTGCAGGCAAAACAGACCTGATTTGGGGAACTTAATTATATTTGTTGTCCATGAACATAAACATTTAATTACTGATTGGGAAATGAAGAAACAAAAAAGTTGAACAGTTAAAACACCTGTCGTCCCTCCTTCTCAGATTAAACTTTGCTCCAAAAACCTCTCCCTCCACCCTTGTTACTGCCACAGGGGACCCTCAATCCCTTCAGTGAAGCGTGACTTGAGGTCTGTATCTGGTATCTCTCTGCCACTCCTTCCTGCTCACTCTTGTCCTGTGCGCCAGCATGAGTCCTACAGTCATGTCCATCCACAGGTTGTGATCCCTTCCAGGAGTGCCTGTTCTGCCATGGAGTACCTCTTCCTTGCTCCTGCTGTTGTTCTCTCCCTCTCTGATGTTTTCTGCCTTCTCTTAAGCAGGTTTTCAGAGAGATAGCACCAGCTTGGCTGAGAGGCTCAGCCATGCCCTGTGGTTGGTTTGCTGGAGCTGTGTCCAGAACAAGCTGCCCTGCCCCTCCTCACAGAGATCACTTTTGCTGCTGAAACCTTGCCATGGGCACATGGTGTGGTTTTTGCTTGCACGGAGCCTTTTCCTCACTTTCTGTTCATTAATTTATCCCTAATAAATGTGTTTCTGCTCAAGAATTGGGGCTATGTAGAAAGTCAGGCTGAGAGGTAATGCTCTCATTCAATGGCCTTTCAAAGAAATCCCTCTCTGAGCTTTTAATGCTGCAGCTTGTCAGCTCGGGAGCAGAGGGGAAAAAAGAAGAGCAAATCTCAGTGCCACGCTCTTATCCCACAGGATGCTGTGCCCTTGTGTCGTAAACCCTAAGGACAATTCCACTGAGTTAAAGAAGTTGGTCTACTTTAACAGAAAGTACCAGGTAAGGCACTTTACATTTGTTAGAAGTTTAATGTCATCCTTCTGGTGATCAAGGGACTACAGATGGGCTAATTTGAAAGTGGGGGACAGTTTCCACTCATGCTAATGACGTACTTTTAGTTGTGATTTTAAAAAGTAGGATCAAGATCTTTACAATTCTTGTAAAGAAGAAGAAGGTTTCACTAAACCAACTAAACAGATGAGAAGAAAAATCATTACAGAGCCATAGAAAGCAGAGTATGTTGGAGAGCCAGCAGTTTTTTGATCAGTTATGGTTTTGGAAATCAGGTTAAGCCAGGCAACATGATAACTCAGGAAGAAGCTTTCAGGCACGTCATGTCAGCCAAACCAAAAACACTTCAGTGGTTCTGGAAGGACATCTTTTTGACAGAAAACCTAATCCCTGAGCAAGCTGCCAGTCCTTGTGAGTCAGGCAGCCATTCCTAGGCTGCCTCTCTGCAAAGAAGCCCAGGAGGAGCATCTCAAAAAGGCGACTGCATTGGCTGCCTGGCACAAGCTGAAAACCATGGTCATGTCTGAGCTTCTGCAGGAGGGAGGGGCAACCCCTGGGTGAGGTGTAAATGGGAGAACAACTTAATGAGCTGAACATGGAAGGAGTAACAATGACAACTTATCTTTGACTCTGTAGGAGAGAACCCGCCAGTTAGTGGAGAGTGGAAGGTATGACACGAAGGATGATTTCACAGTGGTTATGCAGCCATTTATGACTAATATGGAAATGCCAAAAACACAGGTAAAACAAGAAAACCACACCTACATTAAGCCCTGGTGCAATGCCATTGACCTGTCAAAATTTTAGCTGTAAGTGTAGCCAGCTGTTTTCTGATGTAGTAACTATTATATTCAGTTACCATCCAAAATTGCAGAAAATGTTTATGGAATAGTGGAGATAATGGGCAACAGGAATACAGGCCTTGATTTGGGGCACTGCAATTGGACAACCTTGAAGTAGATATTTTAGTTCAAAGTCTTCATCAGGAAGCACTTGCTCTACATTCTCTATACATCAAATCTTTTCCAGTACTTTGGTAAATGATGTTTGGTGTGAAAACCCACATGTTTCAAAGCACTGTAATGTGTAAATCTCAAGGGAAATAGAGAACACAATTGATATCTGTGCCCAGGTATTCTGTACTTGGGGCCACAGTGGTCTGTATTCCTTATTGCTTTGGGAATATTATATTAAAGAGTTTTAAAAGGCTTCTTCATTCTGAGTTATTAACTTTCTCTGGCCTGGTTTAATTCTCTTTGCCTCAGAGGCCTTTGCAGATACTTTGTTTAGAAGTCAACTGGGTTATGTCACTGGAAGAGAGAAGAAGTAATGTGCATCTTGTTGTATGTTTGCTGCCCCTGTGACAGCACCAACCTTGTTTTTTAGGAGGGGTCGCCAGATGCTTCATATTTTGCACCAGATTGTTTCCACTTCAGCCAAAAGGCTCATTCCCAGTGTGCACGTGCTTTGTGGAACAACATGGTAATGTTTTTAAAGGTTGTGTTGTGATCCCTCCTTGTTTACTTCATCCTGCCCTTGGTGGCAAAAAAACCTCCAGGGAGCTACTAGATAGCCAGCTATATCTCTTCTGAATTGTGTATACAAAGGAAAAGAGTGATCGTATGAAGAAAGGCCACCTGAATTGTTAAACCAGTCATACTACACCAGTAAATCTCGGGGTATGTTAAGGTTGGGTGTGTTAAGGCTCTGTCCTTTAGGAAGATGATGCCTGTCAGGCACATTGATAAGCAGGCCCCATTGAAGATGAATGGGAATTAGCCTCTTCAGCACACAAAGAAACAGTGCATGGAGCCAGCTACCAGCACTGGTGCAGTGCCCTGCAGTTGTCTTGCTGTGCTGCAGAGGTGGTTTTTCAGTGGCTGGCAGCACAGCATCTCCCATTGCTCCCTGGTACTCATCTGCTTTTCCTCTGTGCACCCTCCTTTTTCACCCAGCTGGAGCCTGTAGGGGAGAAGACAGATGGTCAGCACATGGAAGATGAGATTGTTCTCAAATGTCCATCTGAGGTAAGTTACAAGGGTGTCTGTTTTTATGTGGAGGTGCTTTTTTATGTGGAATGTGGCTGAGGTTCTGTGTGAGCCTTTCCCCAGTGCCTGGAGCTCTGTCTCTCTGACGGTGGTCTGCTCTTCCCCACACACTCTGTGCCACTGCCACCAAAAGCAGTATGAACACTCACCCAAGAGATGATGGAGAGCAAGCAGGAACTCTGTCACGTAAACTCTGTCACAGCCACACATCACAGCTGGCCAAAACACGAGGGCAGGGTGTTTGGCCTACCTAATCAGGCTCATCGAGTATCTACACTGAATGACAGAGCTTCAGTGGGGGGAAACAGAGCAATGATGGCACCAGTCAGCCTAGCTCTGCAGGAGTCACTGGGAATACCTTGCAGTGGGGCCACAAGCTTCTTGTGAACCACACACGGTAGGGTCCTGAGGGTGTTCTCTAACTTCTGCTATAAAAATATAGCCCATATTCACACTGTGGTTACACAGATTTTTAAAAGGCGTCTTATTTATTTACATATTTTTTAATCTCTGGGTTTTATTTGCATCTAGCTGCATTAGCTGCTAATCATCTACAGTATTCTGAGAGCGGCAGTTTGAGGAGTGGAAATCTCCACGTTCCTCTGATGCTTTGCATTGATTCAGATTGCTTTGTTTTGTAGGCTGAGCCGTTCCTGAGGACATATAAGAACAGTAATTACACATACCCCAACCAAACTCCAGTAAGTGTAAACATCACCATCCCACTGTTACTCTGCTGCATCTGTTCCCATGTGGTAACCAAATGAGTTACGTTCTGCAGCACAGGGGAAATCAGTCTTTGGCCAGGGGCTTGGGAGGCTGAGTGCATGGCACAGAGCAGAGAAGTACTCCCTAAGTTAGACAAAATGCATCTGGAAACACCTGTAAGAACACGTGCTCACACAGCACTGTTGCCAGTCCAGGACGCTGTGCTGTTCTGAGCAATTATAAATATGACTACTGAATTGAGCAGCCTGTCTAGTTAATTACATGCTAAAGAGGCTCCAGTTTATCCACCTGGCCTCTGCTGGGAAGATCCTAGTTACTACTGACTGTGTTTGCTAGCCAAATGCTATTTAGCTTTCTTTTTCTCTTTAGAATTATGGAAGCCAGCTGCTATGCGAGGACAGGTCTCCATCCTCCCCTCCTGCAACTTCAGGTAGTCTTGCCTGTTTTGTGTTACGAAGTTGAATTACCTTCAGCTGTCCTTCAAGATGAATGTTAATTTTTGCTGAAAAGACTGCTAGACTGTGAAAGACACAGCTCAGAAAGGATATCATGTTTTTCAGCAGATGCCTAACAGATACAATGCCACACTGTCACACAAGGTAGCATTCTGATTAAGTAGCTTCACTGAACTCACTGCCAGTGGAGAACTTCAAAACAGCTTGTGATAAAATCCAAATTTGAGTGCTGACATAACTTATAAGCTATTCTACCTAAATCTCATGGAAAGAAGCTGAAAACACAGCTTCATTCATGTTCATATGGAATTTAGCAATATTTGGTTTTTCAAGTGACTTCATGTTGTCTTCTCCTTAGTCTTTTTACGTCTTTAATGCACTGTTCCTGCTTTGTGCAATTCTGCATTGTTTTACCTTCACTTTGTTGCTGGATATTTTTTGCTGCTTATTGCTATTTGCTCCTTGCTCTTCTGTCTTTTCGGTAGCAATATTAACCATCGAAATACTGAATAATATGCACATGTTGGTGCTACAATCACAGGAGATGAGCTGGAAAGAACTTCTGATTTATCACTTGGGTACTGCAAAAACAATGTGACAAGGGATCACAATGCACAATGGCATATTTCACATACACAGTAGAGAAAAAAATAGCTATTTCCTTAGCAGGTTCAACTGTATCTCTTTCCTTTGCAGTGCATTCCCTAAAGCCAGCTGATGTGAAAGTTGTAGCAGCCCTTGGGGATTCTTTGACGGTAAGAAGATGATGTTTTTACTGTTCTCTTGGTAAAGCTACAAACATATGCGCGCTCTGGTGGAGGGGAAATAGCCATTGTACCCCGAAGCCAAGATCTGTTCATTCATGAATGATAATAGATCTAGCAGCCAGATCCAGAAGGAAGGTGTCAGTCTTCCAGCACTCCGTTCCCCTCACACACATATCCATGTGCTTTTGAACTCCGGCAAAAACACAGGCAAATCTTTTAAAGAGGTGCCTAGGTAGTTTGCTGAATCGGAGGAAGAAGAGATCAGATGCTGTTGAAATGAATGGGATGTAGCACAAGGCTTAGGTTACTGTGCTTTTCAAAGTTGTTTTCTGAATAGGAATGGACTGATGAGCGTATTCTTCAGCCTCGGTTCTTTCAGGAGCAGAATGCAACTAAGTAGTTTTGGATAATAGCATTTTAATCATTTTAGCATTAATAAGATAAGGACGTATGGGGTAAGAGCCCTCTGACTCGCGTTTTAGAAGATATTGAGTAATTTTATTGTGCCTGTTTTAACTACTAACTGATTTCTTGATCATGATACAGTTCTTGCTGCTGATGATTATCTTTGATAGCCAAGAAGGAATATATCTCAAAATCCAGACATCCTATATTCCAGTTATGCCTTTCTGCCTAATCTTTTCATACTGGTTAAAGACTGAAATTCTACAGCCAGGTCAAAGGAAACACTGGACAGAAAGATGTAATTGGAGCATAGGTTTCACTGAATCTGAGCCTTAACAACAAAGACATTGTGTACACAAACCATGAACCTTTACAATGCTCTGGCAGACATGTTGCTACAACTCCTACACACAGGAGGCTACTGAAACAAATAAAAGCATTTTGATGTAAACCTGCAGTATTAACAAATGAAAGATATTCTGTGTATGGTTGTGGTTGCTGTTTTGTAATATCTAGGGTCCCACAGGTGTTTCTGCTTCTAAGTACAGTCTGTAGGAACTGGGAATAAAATCTGCTTTCATAGAACATGCAGTGGTGTATCACTGTCTCAGAGCTGCACTTGGCCTGTGCGTAGTTATTCTGAACACCAATCTTCCGTTATTTCAATGAAGTTTATGCATAGAAGAAAATGTAGTATTGTGGTTTAATCTAAGGTAGCAGCAGATGGGCTGCCTGGTCTTGTACTGTACCGAAGTACTAACCTGCACCTAGATTCAGAATGAAACTATACAATCACAACTGGCAGGAACTCTGCTTCTGAATTCTGGGAGTGTTTTAGGAGGAATGTAGTTGCTAGCTTGCCTCTTTCTTCGGGGTAAGTGTAGAGCGTGCTTCCTCCTTGCTCCAGTCCTGCTGTAAGTCTTTCCATTTAGCACAATGGTTTTCAAACTGGTATGTATGTATTATGGTGCTTCTTTCTGATACAGGTTTATTTTCTCTGCTGAGTTCATACAGTGCTTCATATCATTAGGCAGAAAGTTTTGTGTTCAATCGAGGTGTTTTCATCGCTCTTGAGTAATGCAACTGTAAAAGAGTTATTTAGCTCATCTAGGCCCATGTCTTTGTTCCACAGCTCCATCATACATTTTTGTGTGGCATATATACAGTATGATGCTTGTAAATAATTATGAAAGGTATTGTTGTGTTCTTCAGGAGAAAGGTTTGGGAAAAGCCAGATGCCCTTTAAAGCTTTGGAAGGCATCCATTCAATTCAAAAGTAAACAATTATGTAATTCTATTGAAGTTAGTAAATTGTATTTATTTATGTATTTATATTACAAATTACTATTGCATTAGTAACTGTGCTTTAATTTCATTTGGTTAATGAAAAATGATGTCCAGGCTGGTTCAGGAATTGCCTCAGATACCCTCCAGGATGTGTTCACTCAATACCGGGGACTATCTTGGAGGTAAGTCTTCAGCCAAGGTGATGAAGATATGTGTTTTGGGTCTTTCAGCTGTCAGTATGTTGAAAAAAAAGGTTACTTCTCAGGCTAGCATTTCTTGAAGGTCTATCAAGAACCAGGATTTGTCATAAGGGTAGCTTGACAGAAAGCATTTTCAGCAGTGGATTTTAAGCAAGCTTTTTGATCTCTCCCATGCTTTCATTTTTGGCTGCCTGCAACTGTTTGTATTTTTATGTTGGGGTGTCAGGTTGGAAATCTGCAAAACTGGAGAGGAATCACTGGAAAGAAAAAGGCAGAACTGGTTTGGTTTGAGACTTCTTCTCAAAGTTTTCTATTTCTGAACTTTTCGTAGTGTCATGGAAAATAGTTTGTATGGCCAGAGAACTTTTGCCACATATAGCAACACACAGTCATAAAAGACTAAATTGTTTTGCTGTTGTGGTGTAGCTCTACTGATATTGACTGAAGCAGTTCTGTGCTGTACTAATACCTCTGTGTAATCTGGAGTGTGGCCTCAGCATGTCCCGTTAACACAAAAGCTGGAGAAATATATCCCTGTGCAGAAAGCAGAAGAGAGTGAGGAGCCACTGCTGATGCACTCAAGGGCTGTCTGTGTTTGGTGTTGCCTTAAAATGGCTTCATGAGGCTGGAATGGACCTCAAAGTTGACCTTCTAATCTGCAGTACTTAAGGCTTGATCATTTGAGTATGCCTCCCTCAGGCATTTTTCTGCCACTTGATAAGTGATTGACTATTGACCCTGTACATTTGCAAGAGCATTAGATCTTTCTGACAGCCATCTTCACCACTGAAACCTCACCTGTTTTCCCCAATAGCACTTCCACTTCTGTCCTCTCCATGGATTCTGATAGAATGATAGTTACCAAATTAATAACCCTTTGCTTTTCCCCATTATGTGTGGCAGGTTTTCACTGTATTTATCATCTGAGTCCAGATAAGAGATGAGTGACTGGGATTTTTCTTTCTCATTTTAGTATTGGAGGAGATGAGTCATTGGAGAATGTGACAACTCTACCTAGTAAGTAAATGCTTTGCTAGATATAAACTGCAAGATTGAGGAGATGCAGTGGACTCATTTCTGTTAGATTTATAGAGAGCTTTTAAGTATCTCAAAGCTGGTTTAGTATAATTAACAAGAACTACCTTTGAAAGAAACAGTATCCTATAATTAAAAAATAAAGTTTCCTTCATCAATGAAGCTGAGAACCAGATAGAAATTCCCTTACTTTCTTTTCCCTCTCCCTTTTCAACTCTTTGGTGAGTATTATTTGAATTTCTAAATAACCTTGCTATGTCCGTGCTCATGACGTATTTAACATTTGCTTTTAATAAATATCCCATCACAATTTTTTCCAAAATAAATATTTGCATAGAGTAGGCCTCTTTGCTAAATAAAGCTGCCTACTCATACATGTAACCTGAAGGGAATAATTTTAACTTTCTCTTCCCTGAAACCTGCAACTTTCCATAACTCAGTCTATTGTTAATGTAAAGCCACTTGAGTTTCAGTTTAGATCAGCTGTAATGATAAACTTCTGCTTGAAGAGGGCCAGTAAACTATTCTTTTGTGTTGACCATTATTTTAATCAGAATGTAACAGATATATAATTAGAATAAGCAATTAATTGATTCATTGAGTCCTATTACATTTGATAAAGCCCTCATTAAAATGTGGTTAAACTCAGTCTTTGAGATTAAAGAAGGTTTTATAGTTTACAACATGGCCATGTTCACTCCCAGCTCTAAATCACTCTGTCAACTTCCTTTTGGAAACTGCTATGGAGAACATGGTGGGCCTTCATCAGAACCATACATCTGAGGCTTTGTTCTTCACATTTGTCAGTAGGATGAGATTTTGCACAGCAGTGAAGCAGGTCTAGCTGAAAACCAGCTCCTGCTGGGCAGAAGGACCTTTCACACTCGCTTCACAAAGTCAACATCGTATGACTGAGAATTTTATTTTAGGCTTTAACCACTACAACATGAAAGAGAACTGCACACGGTAGTCCTTAATTCAGCTCATCTTATCTGCTGGTGTCAGTGCAGGGCACTGCAGGCACACTGCTCTCTGAGTCACTGCCAGCTGGTGACCCCTCTCCCCGCTGCTTGGTGAATCCATCTAGTTGACCAGCAGCAGCTGTGCTGCCAGAGAGAAAACTCTGGCAGTGCTGTTGTGTGCTAGTCCCTGTAGGCAGGGAGCAGCTGGAGTCTCCTTGCTTTCATTGCCACATTTGTTTTTCAGACATCTTTCGAGAGTTCAATGTTACGATCGTGGGCTACTCAACTGGTACTGGGAGTGAGAATGATTCCAATGCATTCCTTAACCAGGCAGTTCCTGGAGCACAAGCTGAGTATGTAGCTTTTTGTTTTACATTTGTAGGTGATGGATGCTTCATCTAATTGCCTTTCAACTGTCTCATGTGCTGTCACAACTTGCTCTGAAGAGCAAGCAAAACCAGTTGAGTTAGAGTGGAAATTGTCTCAAAACATGTTAAATGTATGGTTTATTTCATAGCTGAACTTTCAAATGAAACTAACAGTCCTGCTTATGAAATCCACAAACAAGGAACTGGCAGAAACTGTTTGGAAGTTTCTACCCTTCCTGTTCAACATCTATTCATTTATTTATTTATCAGTCAATAAATCTCTGAGAAGATGAATCTTTTTAGAAACTGAACATGTAATGAATTGATAAAGACAAACTGGGAGTAAGACAGGATGAAATCTTAGTAATAATATAATCCTGGCCACAGGTTTCTGGATAAGCAAGCAGGAGAGGACAGGAGAGATGCAGGGAAAAAAACAGTCTGGAATCTTAAGAGAATTACTAATGGTCATACATGGGTTTTGGTGCATTGCAGACCTGGTGCAGTTGCAGCCAGTTCTGCCAATATGATAGGGATTATGATGTCTTGCAGTCATCTGAATTTGGCTCTTTGCTTTTAGTCACACCTGGGAAGCTGCATGAGTTGAGCTTTGCTGTTCTGCTTATCCTAGAAATCCCTGGATACTTATTAAAAGTCAGTGCTGTTTAATTAACAAAACAGATGGCTGCTTGAATTCAGTCATAGTTTGGGCACAGAATCTGGCAGACCATGCCTGGATTTGACATTGTGAATTGATGTTACCCAGACCTTAATTTGTTTGTTGAAAGAAAAATTCATCTTGCTTCTCGAAGGAGTCTTAGAAGGGAAGTTCAGAAGCCAAGAGAGGTGTTTGAGTTTGCTGTAGCAAAGCAAAGATTATTAGGATTTATCAGGTTTTTTTATTGCTCTCCTGTAGGTCTTGAGTAACTTCCAACTCATCCTGGTAATCTCAGTAAATACTTGGATTTCATGATGGAAATAGGGTGCTAGGTCCTCTGCTATATCCTACAGCCCCCCCAGAACAGAGAGAAGACCTTTTTTTACCTGATGATGACTGAATGTATCTGTGTATGTCAGTGAAATGTGCATCAGCCATTAATGAGAATTTATTGACATACTGTATCCAGCATATATCCAGATTACCTTCAGCTTTTGCTTGTTGTGTGAAAGAATAAGATATCTTGCATTCCTTATCAGCTAAATCCTGAAAAAGGCTTTTTGGTTTGGTGGGAGGACTTGAAGCAGAGTCTACAACCTCTTAAGTCATACTGGTGACTTAAGGCAACTTGTATCAGCAGCAACTGAGGCATTGCTATTAAATAGCTATTTTTAAGCTTTTTGAAATGAGTTGGTGGATGCCAGTTTAATGAATATTGCCTACTTCATCTATACCAATTTGTTTTCTCTCTTCCCGTGCAAGTGACTGGACTGGATGAACATGATGAAGTTGAGCTATCTTTATTTTGTAACCATGTTTTGTAAACATTCAGCAAGGAGACACAGACAACAATCATGCCAGATTTCTGCTTGTCTTCTGTTGTGTCTCTGTCTCATAACTCTCTACAGAAAGTTGTGCAAAAGTAAAGTCCTGTAAACTACTATCCCTGACCTCTGAGATGCTTCTTTTGAGGTTCTGTTCTATAATTTTTTGGCTCTTGATGTACCTGAGAAGATGAATTCATCCTAGTTGAGTACTGGAATGTATTGGAACATAAGGAAACATTTCTCCTGCTTTAGGTATTTGACCCTGGCATGATGATGCAATCCAGCATTTACTCTTCATCAGCCATAACCATCAATTTTTCAGTGATTCGCAGGGCAAAAAAATCCACCAGCTAATGCTAGTATTTAAGAATTGTTACCTGGCCTGTCTTGCTTTATGGAGCTAATCTGGAAAGTGCTTTCCAGAGGTGCTGGGACATTTCTGAAATCAGATAACTTTGCAACTTTACCAGCTTATGGAAACCAGACATAAGGGTTTCTTAAAATGAAAGTCATGGCTGCTTTGAAGAGCTCTTTGTTGAACTAGATAAAAATGTAGTAATGTGGGTCTCATTCAGCAAAATGTTCCTAAGCCTATCTGCATTAATTACCAAAGTGCTTAAGTACATGATAGAGTTAAGGATAGATCTGAATAACGTTGCTGAAGCAGAGCCTGGTTGAGATCTCTGATTTCATGTGGAAAAAAAAAGGTTATGAATTTAAGAGCGAGAGGAGAAAACAGGTGACAGGAACTGTGAATATCTGTATTTCCCGTTAGCAAACTGTTTCCATTGGTCAAGATCTAAACTTGGTTGAAACTGCAGTTCAGGGGCAGATGATTGCTGGCACTACTTCATTCAAAATGTTATTGGATCTTGCTGACTGCATTGCTTCGTGATGCACCAGCACCTCACTGACTGCATGAGAAATCAAATACGTTGTGGACTGTCAGATCAATAAGTGGTGTTTTCCTCTGTGTCAATATTGAAGTCGATGCCCTAGCTTAGGGATTTCCACAGTAAGAACAGAAGGAAATTGTGACCACTTGTGGCTTGTGATAGCTTTGGGATATAAGTAAGTAGGTTATGACATTGGACAAGGGCAATGGTGATAAGAGCTACTATATGCCTGCAATGTCTGTGTCACAAGTAGATGTATGACAGGGCTCCTTCTTCAGTAGATGCTCCCATGACAGTGTTAGATCAGTATGCAGCTGGACAAGGGTGGTGAGGGGCCTCTCTTTTTCCTGCAGTAAACAAAGCGTTGCAAAGGAGAGCTAAACTCTGGTTGCCATACAGAACAAGTGTCATGCTTATTAATGTCAGCTGATATGCTCCCAGAAATGATAGGCAGCCGGTGTCTTTAATAAGGGCCTGGAGGGAAATGCAGCTCATTCTGAGCCACGGACTTGCCTGGAAGGTCAATGCTTTCTGACCCCATTCTCATCTCTTCTCTATGCGTGTTTGAAGACCAGCATGTCAGGGCAGTCAAACAAAGCTGAAGCATTCAGCCTAGGTAACTCAAAACTCTAGGTATCTATCTATCTAATCTATCTATCATCTATCTATATATCTATCTATCTTATAGATAGATATCTATATATCTCTTACATCTATCTGTCTATCTTATCTACATACATATATACATATGTACATATATGTACAGAAAAAAGAGAAAGAGAGTGCTCACCTGGCTATTGGAAAACAGCAAGGCTGTCATCTTAACCTGTCTGAGTAATCTTGAAGGTTTCTTGGATTTTTAATTACCCTGGAAAAGTTGTGTGCACAGAGGTGTTTCACATCATGTACAGTTATGTACTGATTCTGAGTGTAGGCTATGAAAATGAGGAGGGTGTGCACAGTGAACTCTGAAACATAAGTTTTTCAGGGGCATGTTGCTCAAGAGATCAGTTAAATATTGGGACTGGGTATTTCCCTTGTTTCAGTCTACAAGGAATAGTTGATAGCAGCCTAGGTCTACAGAGGCCCTCTGTTACAACTGTTGCCATGTGTGGCTCTTCAGCTGTTTGAGGTGCTAAGCCCTGTAGTAGGAGCTGAACTTACGGTTCCAGATTAATTTCTGAACTTGAGTAAAATCTGTATTCAAGTTTGATTTGATGTTGATTTTATCACCAAGATATGAACCTATAATTTGATCACAGAAACATGAGTATTGTAATGTGTCCTCACTCAACCCTTCTCATATCTGACAATTTGATTAAAGATGTCAAAACCGTGGTAGTGTTGATCTCTCAATACAGGCATTTCTTTCTCTCACTAGTTCTCCTTCTTTCCAGGCACTTGCCAGCCCAAGCAAGAAATCTCGTGAGGCTTATGAAAACTGATCAGGTAAGTTGTCTGGGACTCCTTTAAACTTAAAGCATGAATAGAAATAGGTGTTGCTTGACACAATAAATGCACCTGCAATGACCCCACATGCATATCACAAAGTTAAAGAAATTCAGACTCATTATTATCTTCTTTATTGCACAGAGAATTGACTTCAGTGCTGACTGGAAGCTCATAACAGTGCATATTGGAGCCAACGATCTGTGCAACTATTGCAAAGACCCTGTGAGTAGTGGAACTGGTTATTTGAAACTGTGGTATCGGTGTAGAAACACCTCAAGGGAAATCATAAAGCCTTCACAGACATAACATGGATTATATATGGGGCTGCTGTATGTTTTGACAGGGGTTGTTGCTGGCAGTACCCTGATATAAAAAGTTACCAGCAACAGAGTAGGATGGTTTTGTTTTCTCTGGCTTACTTCAGGGTAAGAACCACTGCTTTGGCTACTGTCTTTTGACTGTAAGCAAAAAATGGAAGGGAAGAAATGCCTCACTCCTCTGATGTGGTAACTGCTCTGCTGCTAGCTTGGCCTCTTTAGACATCCAAGAGTGGTAGTGGTAGTTCAAAGCAGTGCAACCCTACAATTGTCATCACCCCATAACTCACAGAGTAGGGAGGTGCTAGGAACAGGTGAGGTGTATATATGAGGGACGTTGCTGCAGAGCTGTTGTATTTGAATGTTATGCTTCTCTGGATTGTGGAGAAGCCTTTAGGGCTGCCATAAGGAGATCATGGGAGTTGAGTGGGCAGGCAGCAGGGAGAGGCCACCTTTCACTGCCAGCTCTTACTCTCTTGCCTTTAATATGCTAACTTCTTATGAGCATTTTCAATTCTCCTGCAACCCCTTGTGCTTGAGAAATGTGCTGCTTCGGCAGGAGCTCTGCTAGGCATCTTTGCTGCTGCTGCCAAGTTTTATAGCTTTATTTATAGCTATGACCTTGACAAGCAATGATTTCACATAATTTTATGAGAGCTTATCAGCTGGCTGTGAGCATGCTTATGGCTGCTTGGTTTGTGCTGTTCAGCATGCATTCAGATTGGGTTCCTTCCTGCATTTTTACATGAAGGGCCCAGTGGAATTGGGTTAAATATGCTACTACTCAACAAGGTTTATTTTAAATCCAAAATTTCACCGAGCCTCCCTGTGTTTTAGATTAATTGCTGTGTTTAAAACCCCCAGTCTCTAGAAAGAAGCAAGACCATTCTACTGACCACAGTGTTGTAGGACAGAAAAGGAAGTGAATTAATGTGATTCTCCAGCCTCCCAACCTAAATTCCTTGTGTCTTTATTTGACGGTAATCTCTTCTGTTTCTATCAGGATCACTACTCAGCTGGGAATTACATCAAAAGGATTCAAGAAACCCTTGATATTCTGCACAAGGAGGCAAGTACTGTGAAATTATCCCAGCATTCTAGCTCACACTGAGACGTGACTGACTGATGCTAGCTCTTCTGTCTGTTTGATTTTGTGGGATATTTTTTCCATTCTGGTACCAAACATATGCTGTTGACTTCTACTAAAACATTTTCCTTTGTTTAGTCTATCTGCAGTAGTGACATGCAGTCTGAAATGACAGATAGTAACATTGAGCTATGGTGTGGGAAAACAAGCAAAAGCTGAGTTAGGGGAGTTTGTTACTTTTTCGTTCCTTTTGATTTTTTTATCCTTCCAGTGGTGGAGAAAGGGAAGGGGTGTCAAATGGCTGGACTTTGGGGTAAAATAAATGCACTGTAGGCTATGTAACCAGTTTCTTCTAAGCTAAAGTCTGACTTACGTTTCAGGTTCCAAAAGCTCTAGTGAGTCTGGTTGATGTGGTGGACATCCTCCCTCTGAGACAGTTATTTGTGGACACTCCAGTTCAGTGCCCCACTTACTTGGCAGAGTAAGGCTTGACTTCTTTTTGTCCCGTTTGTGCTCTTATTCTGTGCTTCTCTCACAGTTTGAACTGATGTTTAAAGGTAACAGCACAGTCCTGTGGACTTCCCATGCAGGGCTGACATCACCCTGCCTGATGGCATTTCCTTCTCTTGTCTTTGACTTAAGTGTTTTCCATATCTAGAACTGTACATAATGTACACCTCAAAGGCTAGGCTTAAAGTTACATGTACAGGGTTCTTCAAGATGGGGTTGAAGTGCACAAACATTTGGATTTGCAGGCCTTTTTGCTGGCACATGGTGTATTTGCAGAGTAGATGGGCCTCTCCTGTTTCAGAGGCTTTAGTGCAGTGGGTAATTTGCATTCTTTGCTGACCTTTCAGACAGAGACAAAAGGAATTGTTGATTGGAGAGGTATCAGCTCAGAGGTAAAGCAGGCAGTACATTTCAAAGATCTGTTTTCTAGTTTCCAGGGGGTCTGGTGTGGACCTCTGTCTGTCTGCAGGGCCTTTGGATGCCAGGGTGTAATTAATGAAACAAGCTACCCTCTGTGTAGTGTGCACTACTTTGATATATCTGAGTGTGAAACCAAAATTGCTTAGAGCAGCATCATTCATGTGAGGCAGAAAATAGGACTAAGGTTTGAAATTACAGAAGGAAGGACAGTAAGATGTTTTCACAGAAACATGACTGTATGAGTTCCTTTATTACTCCTATGTCATGAGGGCATTGGGTGGCAAAGGGTGGCATCTGCATTATCAGATGTTTAACTCTCTCTATTCCTGTTTTCTCTTCTAACCTCCCCCACAGTTATCTGTGTAGCTGTGTTCTAACAGGAGAAGAAAACTCAGAAAATTTAACAATGGTGAAGGAAGCCATCAAAGCTTACCAGGTATGACTATCAAGAGTGGTACATTTACTTCATTTCCAGTAGAGGTGAGCTCTTGATTACCAAGCACATATCATATTAGTATTTTACCCAAACAATGAACTCGGCAGGAGGTCATTTGATGCTACCCAAACCTATCATGTGACCAAAACTAGCAGCCGAGATCTTCAGAAAAATTATGTTTCCTAGTAGAGGTTAATCGGTGGGAGTTTAGTCACCAAAATCCTGTCCCTGATAAACAGTTTCAGTATTGTGTTCCAGCCTTCTCAGCCTCTTTGCAACATCTCAGCCCTCTTTTGCCAATGCCTGTGGCTATTTAAGTTTACATATAAAACTTCCTTTTGATTCCAGCGCTTTCAGAAAACCCAAGCAAAGAAAATAGTTGCAATGCAGAGATGTCGTTGAAGTATTGCTGGTGTTGTTTTGTTTCTTGCAGCTTGGCATTCAGAGACTGATAGAGTCTGGCATATATGACACTCATGAAAATTTCACAGTGGTCATCCAGCCTTTCCTCCAAAATCTGAAGACTCCTCTTGATCAGGTATGATCTAAAGGTGAATTCTGCATATAAAGGACTAAGGGTGGGTATCTTACTTGTAGAGACTATATGCAAAATAGTTTCACTTTGTTCTGTGCTTTTCTTATGAGAAATTGCTGCTTTTTGGTATAATGCAACAGATTTCTTCATAGAGTGAGCACTTCTTAGTTTTACATATTCTGTCAATATCAATTACTCTTTTGGAAAATGAGTCAAAATCTGATTTAAGAGGTTTGTTTGTGTATGTTCTTTAAGGTACATAAATATTTTTCTTCCTGAAAACACAACATGATTAATAAAGGAGTTATTAAGTTACATTTCTTAAAGCAATATAGCTGCTTTGCTCAGTGAAGACTGTGGCATTAGCTCCCCTTTATGCCACATAACTCATTTTTCTGTGTCTGACAGAAAGGGAAGTTTACCTATGATCTCTTGGAAGTACTTTTATGTAGTTCCTATGTAGATGTTGATGTATATTTCAGTTCCTTGAATGGCAAGTTCCAGTAAGCTGTAAATCTAGGAAACAACTCAAATTTTCCCTAAAGCTGAATCTATTTTCATATGCACCTGGAGCTAAGAGCAGATGGGGCAAAATACTGAGCAGGGATTGCTCTGGCATAATTGAACTGGTCTGATTCTGAAAATGTTCCCAATAGCTGGAGAAAGTTATAAAAGTCAAGATGCTGCTACAGACAAATTTGAGAAACTGGCTGAAAACTTCCCAGGCCTTTTGCCTTGTTTGTTTGTGCTTGAAGTTGGTGCCCATGAAAAGTCACCCCTAGGGATTTTGGTACCGAGGGTAGGGAACACAGAAATAAAAACAGAAGAAGCAAAACATTTCTAAACTTTTTTTTGTAGTCTGATAAGCATTAGTTCAGATTTTAAGAAGTTCAGGATGCTCTTTTTGTTTCTTATCTCACACAAGTCAGATGTTTCTGAATTGAAAACTCTGCCTCTGAATGTTGCAAAAGACATGATGCGAATTTTGGTAGTAGTCCTCTAAAAAGTGAGCCCAACCACACTGAAACAAAACCTGCTCAAGTTTTGAGGAAGAACTGCTCTAACCAAAAAAAGTTGTTTCAGTCATATGTGACCCTAATGTCAGTATTCATATGACAGCCAAAATATTTAAATTTCCAAACTCTGTTTCCTTCAGATCCTCCAGTGTATTGAAGTACAGCTTTGTTCAGAAAGGAGACTGCTCTGGTGTGCCTAGTCAGCCTGGCTGCCTTCCATTAAACACTTACTTGCTTCTTGATCCTTTCAAAACTCACAGCTGTGCAGAAGGTACTGCAGAACATAATGTTGCCTGCAGTTCCAGTTCTAATGACAACTGGAACCAAGGAGAGAAACCCATCCTAACTGCAGAACCTGAAGAGGATCTGTACCCATAATTGAAAATGGTGGGTTTGCTGCTTCAGGGTGAATGTGCCCATGGAGGCACACAATCACCTCTGGCTAAGTGTTTCTAGTAGCTCACGGGTCTGATGAAGTACAGTTTGTATTGCCAGATAATCAGGAGCCTTTCTGCAATGGAGCAGGGAGAACAAGTAACAAGAATCTCTCTTTACTTGTTCCGATTTGGCCTCAGCAACTCCAGGTTGGAACTGTGGGGATTCTTCTACACTCAGATGTCCTTTATGCTTTTATTTGTAGGATGGGAATCCAGATGTCTCCTACTTTGCACCTGACTGCTTCCATCCAAGCCAGAAAGGTCATTCTCAGCTTGCCAAGGCCCTCTGGAATGCTGTGGTAAGGTGACAGGCTCTGCATATAATAAGATCTTCACCTATACCTAACTAGCAGTAAAACGATCTCTGTAATAAGCATTGCAATTAAGGCCTGGATAATGCTGGACCTTGTATTTTTCTCTCCTTGACTAGTTAAATACCCTGTGGCTTAGCACTGCTCTCTGCCTGGAATCTCTAGGTTCTTAAAGCGTGTGGTGAGGAGAGGAGTGCTGCAAGTGCACGATCACAGTCATTTTGTGGCTTCACCTGAGCAGCTTCAAGTCTTCTTCATCCGTTTTCATGCAAGGCAGGATAGCATTTAATAAGCATGATGTTTCTATGGGCTGCTATGGGAAACTACCAAATAAAGAATTGTAACTGCATCCGTCAATTTAAAATGGATTACTTAGAAGTTTGTTTTAAATCCGTGTGTTGTTAATGTCTCATTAGGAATTAAAGTGGCTTTAATTCAGTTCAGTTTTACTACTTTTGGAAATGAGTTAAGCTCAATAAAAATGAGTCACTAAAGATTGCTTAAGCAAACCCATTTTACTTAGCATTGCAGTGCAGGAGTACCCAGCAGTCAGAGGCAGTACCTTGGATCCTGAATAGTAACTTCCATATACTTTGGGGTAATGTTTTAACAGCTGACATGATTGCTTGCAATCATCAAGCTGTACCTCTAATTAGGTTTGGTATTATCTTCTACACATTAACAGCCTTTTGTTGGAGATGTCATCTTGCAGCCTAGCTATAAAAAATTGAGGGACTCTTAACATCTTTTATGCAAGAGAAGAAAGTTTATGACCTTGCCTTCTGGCGAAATTCCAAGGTACTTCATGTGCCTGCCAAAATCCTCCAGGAGTTTAAACTGATCCACTGTAGCTTTCCACTTCCCATTTTAAGCTTCTTTCTAGAGCTGCTCTTTTGTTTTGCAGTTACCATGTTCTTTCTGAGAAGTAGATGCATTTCAGCCTTGGCTGTAAATCTAGGTCTGTAAATACAAGCATCTTTATATAGATTTGAAAGTTATATTTATGTCGGAGGTTTTTTAATTAGAATTGTTATACACATTTAAGATGAGGTGACATGGTTAAAAAAATAGGTTCTTTTCTCTTTGTTTCTAGTTACAGCCTGTAGGCCAGAAAGCTGACTCATTTGATTTCTCGGCTGACATCGTCCTTGGCTGTCCAGCTCAGGTAAATATACTCACACTTTGGAAGCTGGCTATCAGGAGGCTGTACTGCTTGTGCTTGAGAGCAGGGGTTTGGTGTATCTGGAACAAGTTTACTTAAAGCTTTGCTCTCTGTTTACCTCTGAGTGAACAGGTGTTCTCATATACCTGCGCTGGTGTCCCGTGGCCATTTTGCTGTGCCGTGAATACAACATGCTGATTTGTGTGTTTGCAGTTGTAGCAGAGGTTGTTTTTTGTTGGTGGTGAAGTACAGAGGCAGCTCAAGCAGTAAACAACAGAATATACTGCATTAACTTTCCCATCAGAATCAATGGGGTTTAAGCACCACAGCAGCTTTGAAAACACAGTGTCTGTCATCTCTTGAATTAATGGCAGGTGGGTTTTCCTGGCCTGATCCATAAGAGCGATACTTCAGACTCTTTGGAAGCTGCTTCTGCAGTTACAAAACAAGCTGCTGAACTTGCAGTACAGTTGCTAGGTACCAGCACGTGGAAATGACCGCTGCAGGCAGCAGTAATTGGCTCCCTTTCTTCAGCAGTTATAACAAGAAGGCCAAAGAGCTGAACAGATCAGGGAGCAGAGTTCTGAGTTTTCTTAATTCTGGAGACAGGCATTCAGGTTATACACAAGGCTTTTATCCGTATTGTGTCCATCCTGTCAGACGAGGAAAATCTGCTGAGTTATTAACCAGCATAGATTGACTCAAATTGATCCTACTTTGTTTACCCAGTATTCTTTCCAAGCAGCTTAAATTAACTCAGCAACTTCTTCACTGCCAAGTAATGTGGATTTTATACTTCTTTCTCTTCCTTCACTCTTACTCAAAGATGTTGTTTTGCAGAAGTAGGCAAAGAAAAGTTTTATATGCCTTGAAAAAATATATATATTTTTTTTTCAGAAGTGGTAAGCCTTTAGTAAGCCTAAGTGCTATGAAAAGGCCATTGATAGAGGTGCCAGTAGCCACAGAAAATTATTTGTTTTGAGGCAACCTTAAGTACAATAAAAGCCTGCCTTCTAATTTTAGTGGTTTTTAAGACTTTCTTATGCAGATACAGGAGTTCCTCTCAACTGAGGTAAGTGGGCCTATAGGTGAAATTTTTTAGCCTATTTGATGTGCATATCTTTCTGAATGCATGCTGCATCAGTAGGGGACAAAAATAACGATGAAATTTCTACAGCCTCCCTTGGAGGGAAGAATGATGTTTTCAGTAAGCAATCTTTCATCTCCCTGCTGCTGATGCAGGAGATCTGCCCAGTTTTGTCTAGATTTTAATTCAGTGCCTTTTGAAAGGACAAAACATTTAATAAAGTCTAATTTGGAACATTAGGAGAGGAAAACGTTAAGCTGCAACTGGCATCTGGCATATGTAATTTTTGTCATAAGGTTCTAAACACAAATTTTATGCATTTTAAGGAAGGAGCATGATTTCAAAGTCCAGATTCTGATTTTATAGCTTAGGTAATTACTTTCTTGGTTATTTGATACTTTGATATCACTTGTTATGGTTTGTGCCATGTGCTTATTGCCTAGTTTCTCTTATTTCTCTGATTTTGTTTCCTCTTTCTCCAGAACAGTCCATTCCTGGGAACATTAAAGAATAGCAACTACACACCTGTGGAGCCCACTAGAGAGCCAATAAAGGTAATTGTTGCAACTTTTGCTGCATTTTAGGCAAACTGTACAAAGCTGCATCTCGTCTCTTAACCCATTATCCTAAATTTATAAATTACATAAACTATTACCAGTTTTTGGAAAGTGAATCTGCCTTACATTGCACTTTTCACTGTGTAAAGAAATGTTTGCCTAAAGCCAAAATTAATTACATTACTGATGCAATTGTATCAAAACTAACCAGAAGTAAGTAACCTAGAATGCATAATTAATTCAGATAGCAAGTTCCTCACAGTTTGGAGAAGCTATCTTAGAATCCTGACCCCCAAATAATCTGAGGAAGGTTTAGATATTCTGTTCTGGAGGCACTGTTCTTCTTTACACTCAAGTAAGCCTAACCTGTAGAGGGCAGTCATCTTTACATATTGGATGTGTGACCCTATACAAAGGTGATAGGGATCCCATTTTCAAAGGGACTTAGTTTCCACCGTGACTGAGCAACTATCATAAGGTATGTTAAATAAACTGCAGAAGCAAACATTGTCTGTAGGACTTGAAGAAATGGAGAAGTTATTTTCTTGGCAGTCAAAGTGGGCTGGGTTAGTTTGATATAACTGGGAGTGCTCATGACTCTATCAAAATCTTTGTGTGCCTTGAGGGTCACAAAGAACAGCTGT
Source organism: Vireo altiloquus (assembly GCA_013396875.1). Taxonomy (NCBI): domain Eukaryota; kingdom Metazoa; phylum Chordata; class Aves; order Passeriformes; family Vireonidae; genus Vireo; species Vireo altiloquus. The sequence continues at coordinate 724,719 of VZRF01011711.1, forward strand.
TATTGTCCTAGCAAGCCACAGTTTGCAGGACTGAAGTGGGATTTTTATCTGTAGAGCTAGAGTTATATTTTTAATGGGTAATTCTTGGACTTCCACTGAATCTCAACAGCAATAGCTTTTGAAGTGATAAAGAAGTAGAGAGAGGGTAAAGCAACACTTTCTGATCTAAAAATAGGGCTGTCTGTCCTTTCTAGCCTCTGCAAACAGACTTTAGTGGTTGATAGTGGAGCCTATTACAACATTTTTTTACAAGAACAGATGAATTTGTTGTGATGTTTTTTTTAACAACAACCATGCTTTCTGAAGACCACTGGCCCATGTAGTTTTACTCTGTTAGAATTATACAATCACAGAATAATTGAGGCTGGAAGGACATCCCAAGCCTGACGTCCTGCTCGTAGCAGGGCGAAATTTTTGATCAGTGTACACAGTTGTCATTGCTCCTGCAAGGGCTGGCCACTGTAACCATGGTAGTTCTTCCCTTGCTGCCTTCTTGGCAAATATAGTTGTTTGTTACTAAAAAAGCACGGGGGGGGGGGGACATTTATCAACTCTCTCTGCTGGTGAGCTAAGATGTTCTGCAATGTGTATTTGATTCAATTTCTTCAGTTGGTGGAATATACATAATAACTATTATGTCATCAACAAATGTATGGTAAAGTACAATTGTTTAGAGCCTGACAGTTTTCTTTACTGGAACTTTTAAAGCTTTGCAGTTTTTTCAAATTTTATAGTCAGTAAAAGCAAGCCCTTTTTGAAAGTTTCTAGGGAAATTATAGGTTCCTGGCAAAGTACATGGGGAATGATAACAGAATATATAATGTTGTGCCGGTGCTTGACCATTCTTTCAGTGAAGAAATTTTTTCTAATATCCAACCTGAACCTTCCCTGGTGCCGCTTGAGTCAATTTCCCCTTGTTCCTTCACTAGTTGCCTGGGAGAAGAGGCCAACTCCCACCTCCTTTTGTCACACCTCCTTTAAAGCAGTCCTACAGAGTGATAAGGTCTCCCCTGAGCCTCTTTTTCTCCAGACTAAACACCTTCAGCTCCCTCAGCTGCACCTCATAGGACTTATGTTCAGACTCTTCACCAGCTAATGCAATAATATATTAATAATATAATACATTAATATAACATTATGACTTTGCAGGAGATTTTATTGTTGATTTTTATTTGGTTTCACATCTGATATCCTTTGAGACAGAGCAAGACTTCAAACCTGGAGACCCCAACTTCTAGGTCATGGCCAAAATTTCTAGGCTGCTGAGAGGGAAAAAATAATCCTCCTTGTGGAACTTTGTCATAAGCTGTATTTCAAGATGAAACGTTTTGCCTTTGGAAAAGTTTTATGATTTGGCTAGAAAATGTCACCAAAAGTAATTATTGTTTGGATACTATTCCACAAAGAGGTGTAAAAAACTGTTGAGCTACATAGGCACCAAACTAGGATCTATGTTTTAACTTGGTTTTGCCCTTCGCTGTACAACTAAACTATATATGAGTTCCACATTACCTTTTAGCTACACGATGAAATAATTTTGTAACTTGTCATTACAGAATTGGGGCAGTGAACTGTCATGTCCTGGACATACTCCATCTAGTCGTGTCCCAACATCAGGTGAGAAAGAACTCCTAACCTAAAATCACACATAGGAAAAATTTCATCTTTTGTTTCTAAAAGCAATAAGATGTTGAAATTGCACATCCTAGATGGAAAGTAAACAATAAAAGGTGGTGTATTTAGCAGCAAAGGGAAAACGTCTGTCTTGCCATTCACAGTAAGTTCTTCATGACAGCAGGTATGTCTCTGTGGATAAATGTGATCACATTTATCATATGCATATATCATATACATCATTTATCATACAGCAACATGGCAGATTACAATTGCCCAGGAAGGTTAGTGACTTAGCAAGTTGGAATGTGCTCTGATAAGCAGTGCAGTGCAAGTTCTGTGTGTAGTTTGAAGACTTCACAGGGAGATTTTTAATAGGAAATACTGACCTATGACCCAAACCTGTAAGCCAGTTAAAAGAGATTGATGTGTCTGTAAACATACCTAGTCTGTTTCCATTTTTCACCTAAGCTGTTTTAAGTTCCATTTCTTTCCATGTTAGTGTAATACATTGTTGCAAGCAAAGGCAAGAAGTTATGCATTTTGCCCAGCTGACACACAGAACCTGAGGCTTTTTCTATCTAAAAAGTCTGCGAAAAGTGCCATCGGATTGGAACCTGAGACTTGCATGTTTATTCTGTTAACCAGTATTTTGTCAGTAATTCTGCTTTTATTCTCCTCCTGTTTTACAGTACATGAGCTACGGCCTGGTGACATCAAAGCCATTGGAGCCCTGGGAGATTCCCTGACTGTGAGTACTGCACTATTCCCGCTGTATTCCCACGTTTAGAATGAGAGGAGCAGCCTTCGATTTCTACCTTGTCACGTCAGGCATTGCGAGATAGAAAGCAAATTGCTTTGGCTTGGCAAAGCAAAATTCATCTACCTGGTTCCCTTTGCAAAGAAATAGCCTCAAGGGGTATGAGTGACACTGGCAATTGTGTAATCCCCCAATGAATAATTCAGGAGGACAGTGGGATCCCATTCTCTGTTGCATTCAGTTTATTCAAATGTTTTTGAAAAGGGAAATGGCTGTCTTATAGGAATAGTCTCATCTGACATGGAAAAAAAAGTGAAAGTAGTTGATTTTTTGATGCAATAAGACGTTTTGCTGAAAACTCCCATGGAAAGAATTGATTGCAGAATTAAGTGCTTCTCACTTGAAATAATTCTGATACTCCTGTATTTCAGAATTTTGCTTTCAGATGTTGCTTCCTGGATTAGATGTCTTCCAGTTAAAGCTCTGATGTATTTCAAGTACTAAGCAATTGAAGTTGAAAACAAAAAAGTAGACACACAGAAGAAAAAAAAAAAAAAAAGGCCCCAGAGAAGAATAGCAGGGAATACTGCAGATCTGCACTGAAATTTTCTGAGAAAAAGTTCTAGAATTGCACAGCCCTATTGAACTGTTCTGGCATGGGATGAAAGCAAACATTTGTGTCAACAGTTCCCATGAATTTTTACTCCTGAACTAAACCAGTGCTCATGCTAGCAGCTTCTGTTCCTGTTGAGTTCAGAAGGAACTTGAAGGGTCTGAAGCCCTTAAATGATCAGACCTATCTTACAGGCAAGTGTGCCTGTCTTCATTATGCATCGTGCACCTTGTCATTAGCTCTGAAACTGATTTTGCTTGTCCTGATGTAATCCTGACTTTCCCCCAGCTGCAAAGCCTTGAGCTTTTCTTAGATGAAATCAGTAAAGACCCTACAAGTCTCTCTCCTATCCATTGATATCGCCATGACTCTTAAAATTAATGGCTTTATTTCCTCCCCCATATTGAATGCTAGGGGTGGCACTAGCACATATCTCTTATTTTTAAAATATTAGTTCTTTTAGTATGTGAAATATCTCAGAAAACCCTAGTCATAGGGGCCAGATTATGATGCTTGACGTCTCTGTCTCAAGAGCTGAGCAAGGCAGGTTCTCATATGGCCATTATTCATGCAATTCGTACCAGTTGCCATTGCCACAGCAAGGTGTGTTTTGGGGTTTTATAAAGTGATTTATTTTGGGGAGCCAGAAAAACTGGCAGAGTATTTTCCACATGTGTGCACGTACTCACACCTCCCACAGCAGCCACTTCACATGGCATCCTTGGCACAGGGGGACTGCAGCAACAAAGTCCCCAAGGCGTTGATTGTCCTGGTACTTCACACAAGATCCCTGAATGCGGTCGGTGTTTATGGCTGAATTGGTTCCATGTCTTTTTGAAGAATACAAAATTAGGTGAGACCACTAAAAAACTGCTGCAGAAAGTAAGAAGTAAAGCTGCAGAAGAACCCCTTCTCATGGTTGCTGCCCTGAATGCAAGTCAGGGTGCTGACCTAGAGGTCTGTCCCCATCCTGTGAGCTACTCAAATTCAGCACAGAGGTCTTTGTTCTGATGGCTTTATCTATTTATTTAATTTTGAAGCATATGAAAGTTCATAGTGCAGGAAGAAAGGCTGTCTCAGTCTAGATACAGTTGGAGATTAATGAAACATTGGGCAATTTAGTCATGTCACTGGTTAGAATTCATCTCTGTGACTTCTTAGCACCCATGCACAGTGAAAGCAATAGACACACCAACATGCTTATCTATACTGGCCAAAAAATCCTGTCTATGTCTCATCAAGCCTGTGTGTTAGACTAAATCTCCAGTCTAAATCTCCAGATCTAGACTGGATCCAGGAGAGAAAAAATGGATTGTACACCAAAGATTTGTTTTCTTGGCAGATTAAAAAGCAGCTCCTCTGATTTACGTACAGCTAAAACTGGATGGGAATTTTTCATCAGTGTTTGGGGCTTTTTTCCTGGATTATTAAGACTCTCAAAATCATCTTTCTTCAGGAAATGCCAGGATGAAGCATTTTCCATCAGAAAAAAATCCAAGCAAATACAAAGCTGTTGATGTTACTCTGGGTCCCATTGGGTTGCTGAAACAGTATGAGTAGTAGCTTTAAAGTCTTATGGCCTTGACCTTACAGTCTGATGTCCTCTGCCTGGGCTATATCTCCTCTGTTGCCACATGGTCTACTATCTAGATAAGTTCCTTTTACATATGAGGAGAAGCCCAGAAAATTTGAGTATGGAGATGCAGGGCTGCCCACAGCTCAGTGTGTGGTGGTCAATAAGGACACAGACCATTTATGCTAAAACTGGGACATTGCAAAAGCTTGGCTGGATGCAGAGTAATGCTACCAGATTGCTTCAGCTCAATCAAAAATTATGTCTATCTTACCTAAATTCATACAGCTTTTTTTTCTCTTAGTATTTTATCAATTGTTATTTCCATCTTTTCCAGACTGCAGTAGGAGCCAAAGTACCTGACCTACAAACAGACTGGAAGGGACTTTCCTGGAGGTGAGTGAAAATGCTCTTTTTTTCTTTCTCTATTTTTGCACACATAGTTAAAAGTGTGGGTCACCTGGTTGTGTAGTTACGTCTTTATGTGTGTGAATTCAGGGGAAGGATGCTGACAGCAAGTATTGCTTGGTAAGGATTGGAGGAGTCAAGACTGGAAAAGGAGTGATTCTTGTGGGGAGTGGGGTGGGTTGTGTTTGCTTTTTGTGTGGGCTTTTTCTTGCTGCTTTTTTCTCTTTTTTTCTTCTTTTTTTTTGTGTGTGTGTGTTAACCAAACCTGATTGCTACAAGGGTGATCCTGTGTCACAGTACCTTTTAGCCCTTTGCTAGTCTCTCTGGAGCTTATTGAAAATATTGCTGTTGCTGTGATTATCTACTGCAGTGTCTAATGCTAGAAGGTCTGAGTGAGTGTGGATTGGCATTGGATTGGCAAGAACATGGCAAGAGCACTGCATACATACTCAGGGCAGGTGTTCCAAACACCTTTGCTATTGCAAAGTGGGCAAACCAGGCACGTCAGAGGGTGTGAAGCACAATATCCATGCTAGAGTGGAAGGAAACTGCCTGCTCCCTATGGGCAGACAGATGGTTGATAAGTGTGTGCATGTATACATTGTCCTCTTTGCTCTTTCTGCATCCCTTTGCAAGTGTCTGCAGGCATGGAGGTTTTCAGGAGGGGCTGCACAAAGTGGTGCAAGAGTGTATTGGCTCTGCACGCAGACAAGTTTTGAATGGTAGAGGCAGAGACTCTTTGTCATGGGCGTTGCAGAATTGCAAATGGGTAGTTAATGAAAATTTAATGCAGTCTCTCCTATGTATAACTGCACTCAAATGTAGTTTCAGCAAGGTAACATGAAGCGACTTTAGTAAGGAAATATGCCTTTCTATGATAGGTATCCCAGCATATCCATATAAAAATCAGTTCTCCCAATATGGTCTGTTCCCAGCCTGAATGCATAGCTTCTATATTAGCTGCTGCTCTGCTTTATTTAATGTGAGTTATCCTTTCACTACTTTCCCTGAATTCCTGTGGTTTATCTCCTTAGTCCTGTTTGAAGTAAGTTTTTTGGGTGGGGAAGTTGTTTTTTCCTTCTTGGGCTGCTACAACAACATATGGTGACAATAAGACAGATGGCTGCAGGATTAACCCTACTGGGTGATTTTGTTCTTTCCCTTTGTAGTATTGGAGGCGATGAGACCCTGGAGATCCAGGCTACTTTGCCCAGTGAGTATCCCAGAAAAGCAAAAGTTGGGTATTACACTGAAAGTCGTTTAAGTGGATGCTAGGAAATGTCTGGAAATGGTCATTCTTTCCATGCAAATGGTGGGGATGTCCGTCTGTTGTGGATATGAGCCGTTCATGTGAGTCACAGATGAAATCTAGACTGATCTGATTAGCTGTAAAGTTGATTCAGCCACTCCACTCACAGGACCTGCATGTGATTGTATCGTCCTTTTGACCAAAAGAATTAGGAGTAAATGTGCTGAAGGTGACAGAAGTTCATGGCAGACCTGCTCCTCCCTTATTATGTTTTGTGCTTTCTAGTGACTGACTGTAATGTCTGTGGATGAACAAAGGGTTATGAAACAATTAGCAGTCCGTCTAGCCAGGGTTGTTGACAAAGCTATGGTTCTTCCTGATGATTTCAAGTTGCTATTAGCAGTGAAAAAAAAAATCTAAAAATACTATCAATTTTTTGCCCTAGTGTCCTAGTGTAATTGGGCTCTGTAGTTGCCATAGAAACCATTAAGTGGTCAGTGTGACAATAAATTGGAAGGGACGTGGTTTACAATGGCTATCTATTTGTATGTGATCCATGCTGTGGAGCAGTTTGACAATATTACTGACATTGTTAGTAATAAAATCTGATGTGCTTTGCCTTGTACCAGGCATATCACTGTGCTTGAAGAAAAATAGAAGGCACAATTCCTTTATGCATTATAAATGAGATTCTATAAAGAGGTTTCAGACAGCACTACAGACACAGTAACAATAACAGTTTTCAGACATCACATTTACCCTCTGAAGGTTTCAGTGAAATCTAGAAAAATGAAAAAAATTCACTTCTCTGCCACAGGTACTATTATCTAGCTGGAGGTGGGACAGGTAGAGAGCTGTATTCGGGGCATCTGCTTCTGGTACATGAAAGAAAGCAACCACAAATTCTCTGACACTTAAATTCAAAAGTGGTGATTTGCCTGAGGTCCACGTATGCATCTCCTGGGCCACCAGGCCCTGACTCCTCAGGCCCATGGAGAGAAATAATTGCAGTGATGAAATTTGGACAGTAACTGGTGTCTTCAAAGCAGGTGTGTCTCTAGCTCCTGTAAAGTCATAGTGAATGAGGGGAAAACACAGGTCTGTATTCTCACCACTCAATTGGCTCCTGCTTCTGCACGCAGGAGGCAGTGCTGCTGGTTGTGCCGTGAATGGTTAAACACTGTGGCTTTTCTTTTTAAGACATCTTGAAGAAATTCAATCCAAACCTCTTTGGCTTCTCCACTGGCAATTCCAAGGAAAGAGCTGGATTCAACGTTGCAGAGAGAAATGCCACAGCACGGTAAGGACAATCAAAAATGAGAAAGGCAAAGGAGTGAGAAGTGATAGATTGTGATGTACATCAGGGTTGAGGTAATGCTGATGACCTGCTGGTACTCAGCATGTTTCTGTGATCCGATGTTTTTAATTGTGAGTTTGGGTTTTTTATTTTTAAATTCAATTCAATATTTGGGGAATTTATTTATTATCTTTTTTAAAATTAGACACAAGCTTCCTTTCTTTATTTGATTTCTGCCCATAATTTTTGAGCTAATGCCTTAGTTATGCTTCTAATTCAACTAATACCTTTTTCTGCCCAGTCTTCAGTGTGCAGGCAATTCCTAATTCACTGTCAAACAATAGCTGTAATGAGAAAAAAATTCATGAGCATTTCTTTTATTCCTTGATTTCTAGAAAAAGTGCCTAAAACTAACAAATAGAAGCCCACTGCTACCCTCATGGCATTAAAAACTATACCTGTTTGCAGTGCAAAGGAAAAAAAAAAAAGAGCAGCTGGAAAATACCTTCTTTCTCCTACTGAGAAAAAAACCTACTAGTCTGTTAAGAACCAAAACATAAAAATTTGTATGGCTTACACTGTGCCTGCTCCATGAATACTCACAGACTTTATTTCCAAAGCTTTTTGTGACACCTTTAACAACCATTAAATCTGCTGCAAGAGAGATTTAGGATAACTATCAAAGCCCGTATAGCTACTAAATATTTCATATGTTCCCTGAGCAAAGCTGACTCAGTGTGATCAATATGGTTCTGGAAATCCAAATAATGTAACTGCATTTGTAAAGTTGCTGGAGAGAGGCAGGGCTTATTAGCTCAAGCACAGTCTTATTCTAGTATATCAGGAGCTCATTTCCAGCTGGTGTCTCAGCATGGTTTGTGCTTTGGCCCGTGGATGTTGCATCCTGTCCAGAGCTGGACTGGGACTCTCCAGCCTGGCAGTCCCACAATGTAAGCAATATCTCCCAGCCATAAGACAAGCCATAGGAATTTAAGGCCGGATCAGGAGGGCTGGTTAGGCGCCCAGCTTCTGTGTCAGCACCAAACTCCCCCATTAGATCTTTGAAGGAAGTTATGCAACTCAATGTCTCTGTGCATCTGGGCTTTAGTGGTTTTTCCCAAACAAAATGCACTTAAGCCAACTCTGAGATGGGAAGAACTCATACCAGTTGCCTGCCACTTGGCAGCCATCCCAGCTGAAGCCTTTTCAGATCAGATTATTCACTTGTGCAACTTGGTCCTTCAGTGTTTGCTCAGCCTTTTGAGGCATCACTTTCCTTAAACTGATTTCTGCTGATCCTGAGATCCCCTGGAATGAGGAGTGGGAGATCAAGAAGCTGACGTGCTTTTAGAGCACACATCTAAAAACTTCTGTTCTCTCTCCTAGTGATATGCCAGCCCAAGCACGTGCATTGGTGGAGCTGATGAGAAACAGCTCAGTAAGTGGGATTTGGGCTACCCCTCGGTGCTCCCGTGGTCTCTGGGAGATGACTATAATTAATGGGATGCTTGAGTCATGAAGAGTGCTTTACTGATGAAAGAAAAGTCCTTGTCTCTGCTGTGCTTTCCAAGATGAATGTATCAGATGAATTACCTCTAATGTAGGGTGCAGTGCAGCCAGGAGATGTAAGGATGGTAGTGAGGAAGAGGAGAAATCCCAAGGCCCTGGTGAGATCACAGGATTGCTTTGTTGAGCAGCAGCCTTCAAAGTGAAGGTCATAAAGGCTGAGTGTAAAATTGCTGGAGCAGGTACCTGCGGACCAATGTGAGTCACAGGTACCACATTGTATCCACAATACTGGGAAGAGGGGCTACTGAAGCCTTTGCAGGAGAAAAAGCCCTCTCAAAGTCTGTTTTTCAGCAGGCAAATAGTTAATCAGTGACTAGAAACCTCAGGATTGGATGAATTTCTGTCACACCATAATCTTTTAGAGAATTAGTAGGGAATCTAGCATTGTGGACAAGTCTGCTGTGCCAGCTCCACTGAGAGCTACAAAGGGCATCAAAATCAGAGAGGGGAAGAAATCTGTGAGAAACCCAAAGCTGCCCTACTCTGAGCTCTGGCTGAATTTGAGTAGATGGCTGTCTAGGTGAGCTGTTGGTTCAGGGAGAGCATTCCCTCTAAGGGAATGGGAGTGCCTGGTGCTCCTTGGCTCAGACTGAATGGGAAGGGAAGGCACTGAATAAGCAGGATTTGTCAAAGCAGGTGTCTCTCCATGCCAGAACTCTTGATGGATGCTGCATACTCACCCCACTGTCAGTTACTCTGCATTGCCAATTGTTTGGCAGAGTGAAGGGAGCTGGCATGGCTTTTCGATAGAATAGAAGAGGAGAGGCTCTCGTACTTTGTTTTATTCACAGCTTTTTATACATTTTTTTAAAAAGGGAGAGGGCCGTGTCCCTGCCATAACATTGCCTCTTCATGAAAGTCTTTCTGAGCAAATTGCTGGTTAAAGAGGAGAATTCAGACCTGTGGGTGATTCCCAGGCCCTCCCTCTATTTGTGGGATCCTTTCGCAGATGTTTGTTATGTAAATGCACCACACTAAAAATAGTTGCCTTTGATTCCTTTCTTTGTACTGAATGTTACAAAATGTTTTGATGAGATCCAGCTCTCAGCAGCGCCTATTGTTAGCTTGTGGTGACGTGGATGCTGCAGCTGCCTTTACATGAGCTCAGTGAAGTCACCAGCCTCCTGGACTCTTCTATTTTAATCCAGCTGTCTGTTCCCTGGGGCACCCCTTGCCCCTCCTGGCCACGGGGTAATTCTTGCCCAGCTGGCAGGGATCCCCAGCAGCTCCAGTTCCACAGCTCCATGAGTCACTCCAGCCTCCACTCCCGCACGGCTTTATCCGCACGCTGCCTGCAGTGTGCAGCCATGGCTGGCAAGTCCCTCCTGTCCATCCCTGTTCTGAAGCTGACATTCATTTAGGGATGCTTGCTGCCGCAGACACATTTCCATGCATGATTACCCTGACAGAGCTTGTCTGCTGAAGGGAATTTCCTCACAGAAGCCAAGGTGAATTGCAGTAGGCTAGCAAACAGTTCAGATTTTCCCCTGGAGAGAAGCTTTTCTTCTGCCAGCTTAACTCGGCATACCTCCTTTGTTCGGCCCTACTGTCTGTGCCCCGTTTAGCCCCATTTGTGAATGTTACCTCCGCATGCCTAAGCAATGGGTGCTGCAACCTGTTTATTTTATGTGCCACTAGAAAATTAACTTCAAGGAAGACTGGAAGCTGATTACCATCCTTGCTGGAGGCAGCGACCTATGCCAGTACTGCTTGGACAAGGTTTGTATCTCTGAATTAGGCGTGCTCATCCAGGCATTTGGCAGGTGACCAGCCCTGGAAATAGAGCCTTTCTCTCTCTCAGGGAGCCAAAGTTCCTCTTTGTTTAAAAAGCGCTTAGAAGTCCTGCCCTTTTCATCTGTATTGTATGAGAAACAAGTGCACAGCTTTTAATACCGGGGCACTGCAGCTCTGGAGAAATGCATTATTTAAGTATTGGGAAATTGCCCATATTGAACAAAACACCAAGATCTGCCTGCTTAACTGGACAAAGCAATTAGTGTGGTATCTTATGCAAGTTATGGGACACAAGTGAAGTCTTCTGGAAAGCATCTCCACACAATAATTACTGAGGATGCCAAATTGTTGGTTCAGAATAACCCCCAAAATAGTATCAGTCTGTAGTGAAAAACTTGTCTTTTCTTTAGCTGTCAGTGGTCATCCCCTCTGAAACAGTTCATGTGTCACAGATTGGGGGTCTGGATCCCAGCTTGTTGGAATGACCACATGCTTTTCTCTGTTTTGCTCTTTCATTTATAGGCTGCTGCCTGAAGCCTTTATCCCCACAGCTACATCTCTAGACCTACAGTCACAAAGTTGTTTTGCTCATGGACTTTGTGGGGTCTGACTGCCTTCCTATCAGTTTCTCCAGATCGGCAGTTTGAAAAAAAAAGATATTGTTTTGTTCATAAAACAAACCAGTCTGGTCTGGGTCCCATAAAAGACAACCTAAAATCCAAAAATGTGATCAGTATAGTAGTTATCAGGGAAAGGCTCTGCCAAGATACCTCAGGATTTTCTACAGAGATTAGGGGAATATATTAATGACATAAAAACACAAGCACTATATAACCTCTGTATGTGTACCAATAAACATCTTCATCTGGAGATATATCTGCCAGCAAAAGAAAAAAGGAACATCAAGTCAGTTTCTCTTCTCACAGACCACCTTCTTGGTTCCTTAAAAAGACTGATTAATTTTTTTTTTTCTTTTTTTTTAACAGGAAACCTATTCAGTGCAAAAGTATGTAAAGCACCTTCAGGACACTCTGGATATTTTCTATAAGGAGGTAAGCTTTTAAGATACCCTAGCAAGCTATGTTCCTGGCAAGTACACTGATGTTTTTCTCACCTCTGATAGACTGTCAGTGATTATGTTTCATACAAGGTCATCTTTCAAATAGCTGGAGTCAGACTGTTCCTCAGTGCTGCATTTCAACAACTGTATTAGCTAATGCCCTGAGAGAGGCTTGCAGTTTCAGAAAAACTGTGTTTCACAGTATTTATGCTGTGGACCAGACGTACCATGACCCTACAGCCAGTTTTCATGGCTAAACCAACCATACAGAGTTTCATTTACCCTAGAGCAAATGGAAATGTCCCAAGGAGTGAAGCAGCATTTTCACTAGTTTGTACTAGCTGCTGGAATTTTTTTGGTTGACATCCACTCTATGTCTCCCTCCCCCTCCTTTTATGCCTCAGCCTTGCACATGCCATTGGCTGCAGCCGGTGCAGTTTGCACTGACTCCCTGACCTACGGATGGCATTTCTCGCTCTTTGTAGTGGTATCATGTTCTGTTATTTGTGACATGTCTGTATGTCTGGTTATTATAATCCTTGCAGCTCCCAAGAGTCTTTATCAACATGGTGGAGATGATAGAGTTCTCTGGACTGCGTCAAATCACAGCAAGCTCTTCAGAGTGCACTTTGACAGCAAAGTAAGTGAGAAAAACAGCTCTTTGACTAGAAAGTGATATTTTTTTGGCTCAGTCTTAATTTCTACAGGAGGACATCCACACTGGCTTTGCATTGCCGCCTTTAGCAGTAGTTCTCATCAACTTTCTATTACTTCTTCCAATACTTCAACTAAAAGGCGTGCACCTGTATATGGTAGAGTTATCACTTCTCAGCTCTAAGGCAGCATGACACAGCACAAGTCAACATATGATTATTGTGCTGCTGAACTTCGAAGGCCTTTTTGCCCAGCCATTCCCTGGTCAGCAGCGCAGGCTGACATCCCTGATGGCTCTCATTGTATCCAGTGCTGCATTCCCTCTGGGGTAGGCTGGGCTGCATACAGCAGAGCACCACTAGGAGCTGCTCCTCACACCCAATGAAGGCGACCAAAATTTTAACTCAGAGGTTGGGGGAGTTGTTTTAGAAAGCAGCAGTGTCTTCAAAGGCATCAGAATGGACATGAAAAGCCTCTTCAGTCTTGCAGAGAAAGGTGTAACAAAGACCAGTAGTTGGAAGGTGATGACAAATGAATTCAAATTAAGTTAGGCACAGATTTTTAATAATACAAGTGATTAACTACAGGAACACTCTGGAAGGGAAAATAATGAATTGACTGTCTTGCTTGATGTCTTCATGTTCATTCCAAGCACGTTCTTAGAATCTGAATTTCAGTGAAGCACGAGTTATTACCCCTTGTTATGAGGGTAACATAATAAAACAGACTGGTGCAAGGACTCAGACTACATGAAAAATTTGTCTTTTCTAACTTTAAACTCCCAGATGTCTGAAAATTTGCTGTAAACCCGTTCATGGGGTGGGTTTTCTTCTTATTCTAACACATGTGATTTCATGCTAATGTGTGGCATACTAAACACTTTTTTGTGTTTGACTCAAGAGTTGTGGATCCTGCAGCTCTTTCTGGCTGTGACAGGTGTTAATTTTGAAAATAAAATCAGTAGAGATTTTTCTTTTCTGAAGTATCTGTCCATTTCTAAGATACCAGGGTGGCTCTCCCTTCTGCATGTGAACTTTGAGCACCTATCCTGAGCTTCTTGAAGCAGACACACACTGCTGAAGAACTGTGAACTGAAGACTATTCTAGACTAGTTTTTCATTCTAATATTTCTTTCATTGAAGGAAAGCTTGCCCATGTTTCTTAAACCCAGAGGAAAATTCTTCTGAATTACAAGAAATTAAGAGAGTTAACAGAGATTTTCAGGTAATGCATTGATTCTGTAACTGGTCATCTTCACTTGTGTCTCTTTATATTACTGCCTTTTCTGTCATACATATCCTTTGCAGTACAGAGAGGGATAACTGGAAAAAAACTTGGCTACAGCCTAGTCAAAACCCTACCCAGCTAACCAGGTAGTAGTAGTGCAAGTCCTTCCACAGTGCCTTACGATTTGACCTCATTTCTGAGCTGGATGCAGATGGAGACCAGTTCTGTTTCCAACTGCTGTTTCAACAGCCAAAAAGGAGTTAGTAATGATGGCTGCTTTGTTGATATGTGTTTGTCTGTTATGAGCCCAACGAGTAGCTCACATGAATTAACACGTCACTGCAAGAGTGGCAGATGACCTTGCATCAGCTGTTTAGTGGTTACTCTTAGCAGAAAAAATTAACTAAACCAACCATGGACCAGCTTGCTATCTGAGAGTAACTTTTCATAGCCTCAGGCGTAAGATTCACTCAAAATTAACAGAGGCTATAAATAGCCATTGGGGCAGAAGCTTTTTCCATCGATGTTCTTATGAATACAGGAATCACTGTATCAGATCACATTATGTTCTCCATTCTGGCTCTGGCAGCGGCTGTTGTCCAATTAATCTGACAAAGCTCAAGAAATTCACCCTGGATAATGCTTGTATAAGCTGACTAGAGGGGTCATTTTCCTTAACTGAGGAAGAGCAGTTAGGAATGTTTTGAGATATGAGCAGGAGTATTAGCATTTATACCCATAAGATGGCAAGTTTCAATGAGATGGGGTTTTTTATTTGTATGAACGTCTGTGACCATAATTTTTGAAAGTGGCAGGTAATTTTTCAGTGTTAAAGCTTTATTTTCATTCAAGCACACCTTTGTGAAAAATCAAGTGTGCTTCAGCCTCAAGTTGGCATTCTGGACTCATTTGTCACTTCTAAAAATGTTGGCCTTATTCTTTTTTTATAATTTTCTGCAAATTTTAATCTCATTGCAATTGTGCAGTTTTAGTTTCTATAAGTAAGGTTTGAACTACTTTTTTCTGTTGTGTTTTTTTTTTAATTAAGCAACTTTATATTTTTATATTTTTTTTTTGTTTGAATGAACCCAGCTTCTGTGCATTTTCCTCATGAAAATCTCTTCATGAACCAAATTATTTACTCAGCCATTTTCTTGACTCCTTTATAACATTTAGCTGGATTTACACTAACAATTTACGACTTCCTACACTGAAAGATGTGTCATCTGCGTGTTTTTGATAGCTGACAAATGTTAGAGGAGCCTTGTGAGTAACTCTTCTGTTTTCACTACTGACACCGCATGCAGGCTGAAACCTTGCAGCTGATCAGCAGCAGTCGGTACGAACAGAGGGACGACTTTGCAGTGGTCGTGCAGCCATTTCTCCGGAACACCTTGTTGCCCCTGGATAGCGTGAGTCCTGTTTTGCTTTCCCATTATGCAAGGGCCAGTATCCTGATTTCTCTTAAGCCAGTAAGATCCATGCCGCAAGGACTGCGCTTCCTCCTCTTTGCACAGTCTAGTGCCGCAGCAAGGAATCTGTGGTAAGAGTGAGAAAGAGGAGAAGACAGGAAGCCTCACAGGGAGACAAGAAGGTTCACAGTGCTGCCTGTGAATCAAAATGGCTTTAGGAAACATTCATAGTGTGCACCCTTAAACGAGGCACCCTCTGACTTCCTCTAAAATGCACATTGCTTCCCCTGTTGAGGCGGTTGGTTAGCATCCACCACAGTTTCCTGATTTAGGTTAGGGAATGTGTTCAGGTTTTCTTCAAATGGAGACCAGTACTTGAATCGGTGACTCATCCGAGCCTAGAAACAGGAAACAGCCTTTGAAACCAAACACTGATTCTCCTTCTTTTCTCCAGCCTTGGCATTATGTATGCTGTATATCTTGGGACACAAATATCCAGCATGAATCCTGGTCAAAACAACCCAATTTTGCATAGTACTGATCCTTTCTTCATACTATGCCTGTTTTTTTTTCTGGCAGCCTCCAAGGCTGAACAATGGTCACCATACAGGTAGTGATGAGGCAAATTCCCCCTGAGAGAGACATTTGCCACAGCTGGATAAGCCCACCATTTTTATTGTTATCTGAAATTCAGCAGAAATTTCAACACCTGAAAGATTGTAAATCTGAGTCACGGAAGTTTAAAAAGCAATAATAAGCAGTTTTCTATCAGCTCTGTACAGGAATGTGGGTCAATGGCAGTGTCCATGAAACAGCTGTGACTGTTGGCTTAACGATAAGTTTAATTTTGTAATGAAAACTTCTGTGTGAAGTTGAGCAGGCTGCATTACACAGAAGGTCCCAAGGTGCAGTAATCAGCCCATAGTTAGGAGTACCTAAGTTTATTTACAGTGTAAAAAGATGAGCACATTGCCTTTAGGAAGATACCAAAATTGTGAAGTGGGTATACCAAGTACAGTACACTATTAAATATAATATGTCAGATCTCAAAGATTGAAATTTGCTGAGAATTACATTTTTGCTTTTATTGCAGACCAACAAGCCAGATATGAGTTTCTTTGCTGCAGACTGCGTTCATTTCAGTGTAAGAGGCTATGCTGAGATGGCCATGGCTCTCTGGAATAATATGGTAAGGGTTTACAACTTAGATCCCTGTGTGTTTGTGGTAGCAGCATCTACAAAAGGTCACGAGAAAGGTGTCCAAAACAAAAGAGTAAGCAAGACATAAAATTGATATCCTAACAAGAGGGGGTTGTTCAACTCTGAGGTTCTTCTCACTCTGCATTGCTTAGGAACGTAATCCAAAGTGATCTAATAACATGAAACAGTGTAAGTCTTTGCTCTTTCAAAATGAGAAGTCCTGAGAGTCTTAAGGTAATGAAAAATTTCTTTCTGATTTGGTAAATAACTTGCATTAAAACAAAAAGGCAGGCAAAACAGTTAAACATTCTGTTCTGTAGGTTTGCTGAAAATGTCTGTTCAATGAGCTTGCTTCTTCTGTGAATTTTGTTATATTTATAAGGAAAATATATATGTGACTGAATTTTTGCTGCCATTAATAGAGTGGACATGTTGTACCACCCACTCTTGTATCTGAGGCAGTTTCAGTAGAGTCACTAAAACTAATGGGGGGCTGAAATCAAACTAATGATGCTTGTAATCACATTCCATCTGTCATTTTGGGGGAGATGATAGCTTTCGAATAGTGTTGGAAGAAGGTGTAAGAGGCACATGCTAGACTTGATAACTCAAAGGCCACAGTTGCTTTCAGAAACGTTTTCCCACATTGGAAGGAAGACTATGGCATTTTCATGCCACAGCAACATTTCCTCCCCTTGTCCTGTAAACACCAGTACCCAAACACATTGTGCTAGCAGAAATCCTTCATTCTTGTTTGTATGAGAAACAAGCGTAAATGGAGGGGAATTTCTTTTCCATCCAAGTAAAAGTTTGAGCAAAATAAGAAACTTACAGGGTAGCCCAGAATGAGCTTGAGCAGAAGGACTAGAAAATGGAGGGCAGGCATCTGTGCAGTTGCCCAGTATAGCATATGAGCTGTAGGTCAGGGTTATAGAATGTACAATGCACGCACATGCTCGGAGTAATTGATTTGTGCATGCACAACAAATCTGCCTGTTTTCCATCAGGCTTCCCTGCCTGGGACTCCAGATGACAGCAGGCTGGTATACTTCACTCTGCTTCATATCTTAAACAGGGCTAATGGTGGGCCAGAGACCCCAGGAAAATGTAGAAAAATTCAAACTGAGCATGGCTGAGGGTTTGAAGAAAAAAAGGGACAGTACCTGGGCATATGTTGGTCTTAAATTGGGTTTCTGTTGCCATGTGGTATTCCTGTTGGCCATTACTCATTCCTGAATCACCATCAGTCTTTTTTCCTATGCCACCAGAGTTTTTTTCTGTCCAGACTGTCACTCATTTCCTACACGTATACGGGTATTGACACAAAGCTTTCTGCTGGGGTAGCAGGGATCAGGTTCTTACTGATGCAAAGCAAAACTATTCCTTCCCATAGAGATCTGTCAGTCTACGCCAACTGAAGATATTACTGTTTACTATTTAAACCTAGTTCTTGTAACACATCCCTGCTTTTCCCTTGCAGTCCTTGTACAGCAAGGCTGTGCAAGCTTACTGTAAGGCTGTATTGTTTCCCTGTTCCCTGAAAAGCTCAGCAGGCTGCAGGCTTACGGCCAAATGACACGGATTCTTGTCAGTGCACATAAAGGGCCAGACTGTGCCTGGCCACTGTGTGGGTATGCAGGGATTGGGATGGCTTATGGAATCTCTCCCTTGCCGTAATGTTCTTTGGCCATTTTGCTTCGTGCAAAACAAAGTGTGCTCCTGCTCTCTGAAGTCTGGGGACTCTGGTGTCTTAAGGAGTTTCCACTGGTCCCAAATCCACCTTGTCAGGTCTTTGGGCAAGGTGAAGAGACACATGGACAGTGTTTGGCTTCTGTTCTGCCTCCATGCATGCCTCATGCTCTAGAGGAGCTGTGGATTTCTTCTGGAATTTGTGCTGTATGCTCATAGACTTGAGGACACTGTCATCTTCAAAGCTCAGAAGCTAATGCTTCTGAAGAACAGATTGCACAGAGATGAAGTAAGCATGGATGATCACAGAATTTTATCTTTTGTCTGGGTTTTGTGCCAGAATCCTTACCAAGTGCCCTGGCATGGGAAGAATTACAATTATCTACAAATAACCAGTTGCACCGCAGGCAGAGTGCTGCAAGATATGAGCTACACATCATACAAATAATTGAGCTGTTCCCTTAGAGGTGCAACAAAACTACCAAATTCAGTCTTCACTGCATTAGCTGGTGGGTGGGCCAAGTGACTGGGAGTCATAAAAGAGTCCATCAGGACCCTACAACAATCAGCAAAACTTGGCATCCTGCATTGCTTCTCATCTCTTCGCTTGTTAGCTTTCTTCTCTTCCCTAGTTATATTTTTCTGTGGTTCATATATTTTTATTTTTCAGTCTCCACTAGCTTCTTTCTATTTTTAATTTTTTTTTATTAAAAATGAACTAGAGAGAGAAAGTATTCCCAGTGTTTCCCTACAAGAATCTTATGGATAGAATTTGTTTTTCCCATGTCGTATTGGGCTTGTTGCTGTATTGTTTCTCTTCAGCATACAGCTGACACTTTAATCCCTCAAGGGCAGTAAATGCCTGTATGGACAATAGCAGAAGCCACAGCCGTTCTCTGTGCTGTATTCCCAGAAGTGCTGGATGACAGCTTTGCAGTTCTCTGTGGACCAATCTTGAAGTGATTACTTCAGGCATGTCCATACAACAGTTGTAAACACTTCAGTTAACATGACTGAGCAAGCCTCTACTCGTTAGCTTAACTATGGCAACCAGTGGTATGTGCACTCCTAGCCAAACACGACTGCCTGCTATTAGCCTGGGCATATTTAATGTTGAGTTAGAAATGGGCTCAGGGTGAGCCTGTGGTCAGCTATTGCAACTTAGCTGACAACTGATAGTACAAAAGGCTCTGTTTAACTCGTTTCTTGCAAGATTGTGAACCCAGCCTCAGCTAAAACTCCTAGGGAATTTCTTGTCTGAGTGAAGACTACAAAGGTTGGCCCTATCCCATCCTCTCACTGTGATTTCTGAAGTAACTCCCATCACCATGACACCTAGGCATCTTTCTTTAGTAATGTGCTAAGTAATGTGTCTAACATCTATCATGTGGGTTTTTTCCTTTGTGGTTTATACTGCCATTTGAGACGAGTACATGGCAGAACTGGGTGTAATAGTGAACCACTTTGCTTTAGCAGAATATTTAAAATATGTTGTATTCAGAGCAATGCAAAAGGAAGAAAGACTTATCCTATTCCTTTCTTCCGAGGGAGTTATTCTGCCTCCAGTACATCAGATTCTCAATGTCTTCAGTTCACGAGTGTTAAAATGTTTGCAAGCTTTCCTGTGCTCCTTCTACCACGCTTCTTCATTACTGCAAGCACCAAAAGATTGGATAAGAAGTTGTAACTGTCTGAGTCAAGAGAGGCTGAGAAGAAAAAAAATTCATCATTATGTTTAACATTACTTTTCTCTTCTTCAGCTGGAGCCAGTTGGTGAAAAGCAGACTTATAACAACTTTACCCAAGACAGATCAAAACTCAGGTGTCCAAACCCGGTAAGTAAAGCTCAAGATGCTCTCTCCATTAATTATCTCTGGTTTTCGCCTTTCTTCTCACTGGTAAAGCTCTTTAAAAGAGTATCTTTGTGAGGGCTTTAACTAGCTAAAATATACTCTTGTTTTGTTACAGACAGGGAAATCTACTTAAGATTTAAGACAAAAAACTTTATCCTCACTGGAATGGAAAGCCTGTCATTAAGGCCAGTTCTAATGAGTCGATGTATTTCCATTTGGTTATTTGCAGCAAGGAAATTAGGAAGTGATGCCACTACTCCTGATTCTGAGGTGGCTTCTTTTTTGTGTTCTCTGAATTTTCAGGCAATAGAGCAGGAGAGTGTTTGGGCTAGGATAGAGAGAAGGCAAAAAGAGCTGAATGTCTAAAGGTCTACCATTCCTCTCTGAGAATGGGCAGTGGCCTGTTGTGGTAATACTGCCCATTGAGTGGTCTGTGGTCAATAAAGCCTTTGCTCTCCCTTTGTAGGAGAAACCATTTCTTTCCACGCGAAGGAATAGTGGATTTGGAAATTCAGATTTCAGCTTGGAAAAAAAAGAATCTTCCATCCCCTACTGGGCTGCCATTGTGACTGCAGTGGCTGGGATCCTGCTGGGTTCTTTACTTGGCTGGGTTGTGTCACGAAGAAGAACGAAGAAGGGCCAATGTCAGGCTGACACAGAAAGCAACCTTAGAACAACCCCTCTGTAACACAAGTGGAAGAAACATCTTTCTCTGATGAGGACACTCTCTGGTGTGACACAGAGGGCAGCAGAATAAAAAACTTGTTGGATTTAAATGAAGCTTCTTGGTTGCCCAGGGATTTTTGGGCCAAATAACATTGATCGGTAATGTACTGTAGAGTTATCTTCTGCAGACTAGTCAGGTGGAGGATAAAACTCAAAGTCTGCTGTGGTTTCATGACAGCTGGCAACTAAGTACCACACACCTGCTCGCTCAATCGCCCTCAGTCCCCCTCAGTGGGATGAGGAGGAGAATTGGAAAAAGGTAAATCCCATGGGTTGAAATAGGAACAGTTTCAATAACTGAAATAAAGTAAAATGTAATAATAATAATTGTAATGAAATGGGAATTAACTAAAAAAGAGAGAGGAATAAAACTCAAGAAAAACAAGTGCTGCACAATAAAATTGCTCATCACCTGCTGACTGATCCCCAGCCTATCCTTGACCACCAATCAGCCCCTCCTGGACTTCTTCCCTGAGTCTATATACTATGCATGATGTTCTATGGCATGGAATATCCCTTTGACCAGCTCAGGGAACATTCTGGCCATGTTCCCTCCCAGCGTCTTGTGCTGGCAGAGCACAGGAAACTGGAAAGTCCTTGGTTTAGAGCAAGCACTACTTAGCAACAACTAAAAAACTGATTTGTTATCAAAACTGTTCTCATACTAAATCCTAAACGTACCACAGAACCAGCTGTTATGAAAAATATGAACTCTATCCCAGCTGAAACCAGGACAAAGGGTTAAAAGCTTTTTCATTCTGGGGTCCAATTCTCTGTTTCATGGATATTACTCAGGATGTCAATTGATTGCACAAAGCAAGAACACCTGTTCATGCATCTTGGCTTCTTAATTGTACCTCTGTCCTTTTCTATTATAAACCTGTATTTAAAATATTATGGACAAGTCTGTGATTGCAACCTGGTATTCCCCGAAAGTAAGGTCTGAGTGAGATAAGGAGCAGCTGCACTTTCACATGTTAGATTCCAGCAAGACCATCGCGTTGAAGGCGCTAAGGTTATTCTACATGGGCAAGCACAATGCCAGGGAAACATCTTTAAGCTGGCTTCTGAGCAACTTGGATCCACATGGCATCCCTGATAGAATTGATGCCTTGAAGTGGCTACCTGAAAACAGAGGCTAGACAAGATTAGGAGCATAAAAGTAGGTATTTATTTGAATGGCCTTCAAAGGTACACCCTGGGCAATCAAAAGCCTCCAAGGGGCTACACTCAAGATGGACCCTGGGTCGCGGATTTTTCACACTTTTATAAGTTTGGTCCATTTGTGTATCAGGGTTAATTGTCCTATTATAATTTCAGTTAATGATGTAATTACCC
Source organism: Vireo altiloquus (assembly GCA_013396875.1). Classification (NCBI taxonomy): domain Eukaryota; kingdom Metazoa; phylum Chordata; class Aves; order Passeriformes; family Vireonidae; genus Vireo; species Vireo altiloquus. Next base: position 746,695 of record VZRF01011711.1, read on the forward strand.
CAAGTTTGCCCCTCCTCTCAAAGGCTTTTATTTTATACATTTTGGGACCTGGAACAACAAGGTGTCCTTGAGTTCAGGCCCAGAGTGGGTTTGTTATGTCTAACCAGCATGAGAGAACAGTAGCTAACAGGCTGTATGAAGTTTCAGAGTTACACACTAGGCAGTAGAGAATTTAAGAAATATAAAAGTTAAAACCTAAGGCATCAGAATAGCTGCAGGGTCTGCACTGCCTTGGACTGCAGGCTCCTTCTACCTGGGACTGGGTATGGAGCTGGGCCATGCCCATCACTTCTCCTCCAGAGCTAAATAGCCCAGGGACTGTCCTGTATCCTCCTGCCCTCCCCTCTATGGCAGCTAGTTCCAAAATGAGCCTTCCTGTGATGAAGGAATTTCTTTGCTAGTATGTGGAAAGGGAGTCTAAACAAAAATGTGGTACCTGCAAGCCAACTTGCCTTAACCCTTCTCATAGGTCCTCTGTTGTGTTCAGGTCTCCCAGGCTGGAGACTCCATGGCTGTTATCCATAGAAGAGCTTGCAAAGTTGTTTTTCACTTTTGGTTGGTTTGGTTTGTTTTTTTGTTTTTTTTTTTTTTGAAATTATGATTAGGAGTTGAGAGATCATCCATCTTGGAAATTAGATGGTCCTTTTTTAAACCTGCAGGCCAATTCATATGATCTATTAGTACAAAAGATACTTCACAAGTTTCACATGATCTTGCTTCCCAATATCTTTCTTATTTCCTATGTTAAGTAATTTACATTTTGATTTTATTGAAGCCAAAGTGAGGCTTGCACTGGTGCAATTTTTTTGTGATCTGTAATGCATTTCCACTCTAGAAATGCAAATGAGTAGAAAATTATAATGTTTCCAAGAATAAAGTGTTCTGGGTTTCCTAAATTTACTATTATCCATGCAGAAGGTATTCAGACTCCTTTTTCCATTTAACTCTTGTCATTGTCCTTGCTAAGGTAAGAAGAGGTGAGCAGAGTACAAGTTACATAGTCAGGTTTCAGGGGCTATAGTTGCTCTCACCTCTTCTTTGATCTACTCTCAAAGGTAGAGCTATTAATAGTAGGACTTTTATTTACCTGTATCTTACCCACAGATGTGTGTCTGTGAGCTCTACAGGCAGCACAAAATGGGGATATATTTAGAATGTAAAACAGAAGCACTTGCATCTTGTTCCAGTGCAGTACAGGCTGCTCTTCCTGTCCCTGACTTCGCTGTGGGTCGTTAAGTATCTGCTTGATTCTTTTTTGGCTTGGGAAATGGAAGTAAACACAGCCTCCAACCAAGAGACAAGATTTTAGTCTATTCCATAGTACTTGTGCCTCAGACACATTGGAAAATATAAGCCTCACATGTGAGGAACCTGAGCAAGTATCCAAAGGCTACTATCTCCTCTCATCCCTAAATGTTGTTCTTGTGAGTCATCTTCTCTACTGGGAACTTTGATAGCCACTGCTCATACAACTCCTGTTTTGGGAAGAAGTAAAAAGATAATAGTTCTCTACAGAACCTTTCATCAGTACTAGGTATTTCAAAGGAAACTCAAGAACAGTAGTTCAGTGCTGATTTACCTTTCCAAATTGTGTGTGTGCAGGAAGCATGGTGGGAGTCCTGGAGCATGAATTAGAGTCACAAAATGCTGCAGCCTCTGACATCAGGCTTGTCCTGCCTAGAGATGGGTACAAGTGGCTCTTGGGTTTCATGCCCCCTGCTAGAATAACTAAACAACCCCTTTTCTCACTTAGGAAGATAAATTTTGTTCTGAGCTTCCAAAACCTAAATTATAAGAAGTGCAGCCAGTGGGGAAGTGAGAGGAAAGATGGTTCTTAGCTCATTCACTATCCTGAAGGATTCTAGAGTGGAAATAATTCTTGTGCAGGAGCCTGGGTGATTCTGCTTTGGACTGCAGTTCCCTGTGGCATTTAGCCCTGTAAGGAATGCTGCTTTGACTGATCCTTTTGGGAACTGGGAAACCATCAAGATTAAATTATATTGGCTCTGTTCTGATAAAGCAACAGGAGACTTCCCCTACTTTCTGTAGCTTTGGTGTAACTTTAATGTACTAATACAGCAGGAGCTGGAGCAGGAACTGGCAGGCTTCTTTTTTAGTCTTTGGAAGTATCTTCTGGCATCTTTCTTCTGTAGACTAAAGTGTGTGGTGAACTGCACTGGCATTAAAAAAAAAATCAAGAATTGTGCAGTTTCCAGCTGCTCCATAAGCAGAATTACTTCTGTGAAGATCTTACTGCTGAACATTCCCTTCATGCTTATTAAGCAGAGGTAACATTAATCTGGAATGAATGACAACCGATTGGGTCTGGATACCTTGCATTCAGTATCACGTTAAATCAGGACGTAATCTTACCTGTCAGTTGTCCATTCCTCCTTTTTTTTTTTCTGTAATGCCATGCCCTTCACTGCAAATGCCCTTATGGCATTTTGCCTCAGTGTATGTGGAATAGACAGATTGCCTATTGAAGCACAAAAGAAGAGAGGCTTAGAAGGAACTTCAAATCTATATGGAAAAATGGATGAGTTGGATGCCGTTTTAGCCAAGGATTTTGCTTTGGCCAATGGTGGTCTTGCCCACCACTGAAAAGCACCTCTTCTGTGTGAAGTGATTTTCTAATACCCTGAGAAAACAGGCTTTATGAATGCTCCCTCTGGAGAAAAGCCACAGCTCTGCCCACATGAGCGGCCACTGTCCAAGGGACCTTTGTGGGTACTGGCCAACAGCTCAGGTTGTTGAGAAGGACATTGGGAGTAAATGTTACACTGTTCCCTGGTCTTGAGAAATAATCTGTTCTTCAAACAAGGAAGAGATGAAGCCTAACAAGTGTTGGCAAACATTTGCCTGCAGCTTCAGCAGTTCTGGAGTTTAAATTCTGACCTTCTTTGTTACTGCTGATGGACCTTCCTCTCATCATGGCACAGTGTCTGCATCCTGCTTTTTAAGGTCTAGGGTCAGTCTGCCCCAAAGTCAAGTTTAGGTGCTCAGTGAACTTAGAGAAGAGAGGAAAAGTTCAGAAAAAACATCTGCAGAGAATTTTGCGTGGCTTTGGAGACTGCTGAATGTTTCTTCTCACCACCTTCTAGGTGGTGAGATGTGCTAGTGACAAATGATGTCATTTTAACAGCTAGGCAGTATGTGATAGCCTGGGACATCTGGGCAGGAATTTTGTCACTTTGAGGGATATTTAGATAAAACATTGGGGCAAAACAACCTCACCTAAAGAAAGGAAAAATTCTGGATTTTTACAACTTTACTTTTTTGTGATTCACGCTCCCTGGAGTATTTAAAGAATTTGCTTGTGGAGGATCGTAGGTTTGCTTCCTGTTCCTCCCCCCCCCCCCCNGTATCTGGGATTTTGGTACAAGCAGGACAAAAAAAAATCTATCCATTAGGTAGTTCATATATTACTTAAATAAAACAAGTTTTTGGGGTGTCATAGATCTTTGAGCACAACAGGGAGGAATGCTCCTGTGAACTATTGTGTTAAAACTAATTCTGGAACACCAAGTACTCAGTTTGTTCAACCAGGGTCTGAGAAGCATCTCTAGCAGGAATCCAGGAATCTGTATCTAAAAACGGGGTGGTGGAAGAAGGAGAAAGAAAGTCTAGCACATTTTTATTTAGCACATGCTGAGTATCTTCTCAATTACCTGTCCTTACCACCACTTAGCTTTGGTGGACATCAGATGTTTCACCTTCTTTCTGAGAATGGTAGATTTCTCCTACTCATTTTGAAAATCATTAACTTTAGCTGCTTTTGATGACCATTCTAGCACAAATGAAAAATTGTTCTGGTTTTCACCATTGGAGAGGACAGTACCCCAAGGGAAAAGACAGAAAAAGCACAGGGCTTGAGCAGTTTTAGAAAATAAATCCAGTTAAACACAGGTGAGCTTATTTAAGGGGTGGTTGGAACTACTCACTGGCCATAGGAAGTTTCCTTATGTCCTTCTATTTTTGTGACCTATGAAACTGTCACTCATGATGAAGTCATAATTACATTGAGTTTACTGAGAATATGTCTTTTGCTGAACTGTATGGGTTTTCCCTAATCGCAGGTTTCAGCAGGATTTGTAGAAGTTGGGTATGGAAATGTGCTAATGTCCTCTGTTGGATGAAGTATGGGATCCATGAATGTATTTCTGTGGTAGGGTGCTTGTAGCTTCCAGGCCTTCTGCTTCCGTACAAGAAGGATTTAATAGTCCCTTTGGACTAGGGGTGCTGCAGGGACATGGTTCTGTGAGAGGCAGTCAGGAATTCCTGCCACTGATCCATGGGCTGACCCTGGAGTGAGTTATCTCAGCTGGAGAAACCAGCTGCTTTCAGACATCTAAGAGTGCTTTTTCATTGGTGTAAAATTATTCTGGCTATGAAGAAAAGGGGCACGATACCTTCAAAGTATCTCTATCATAACCATCAAGGATTTTATAAAAAGTCCTTTTGGTGTTGAAGACTAGCCACGGAGGAAAACACTTTAGCTACCATTTGTGTTGCTTAGGTGACAGAAAGCACCACCTGAGGGCCCCAATGGGCTTAGGTAGTGATAGGAGATAATCCCCAAAGTGAAACTGCAGCCAGGTTTGCTCAGCAGTGGTTAAATTTAACAACGGCAGGGAAGCTCGGCCTCGTGTAAGGGCTTCACAGAGGGTGGATGAGGCAGAAGGTACTTTCTGTGTTCTTGCACTGGTTAAAGACACAGGAATTGCCTGGTTCAGCAGCTCTCCACCCACGAGGGATGTTCCTGCACTTGCCAGGTTGCCCACAGGTATCCTCTGAATCAGCTTTCAGATCAAAGCAAAACACAGGAGTTAAGAGTAAGTGGGAAGGACACAGCTGGGATGGATTAGACAACAAAAATCAAGGTTGCATCTTCTGAAAGTTTCCAGGTTGTCTCTCTCCTTCGTTCTCTCAGCAACCATCTTATATTACTTCAGCATAGACTTTGGAACCCTCAGAAACCTTGCCTGTCTGCAAATACAGCCTCTAGGGCCTGGGTTGCAGCAGCTACTAAACATCCCACAGCCAAACTGAGTGACTGTATGAATCATATAGTGTCCCTGAATATTCATCCCAGACCCTCTGGGGATCAGAGCTGCTGACATACCCAGGCTGTGCTTCCCAGACAGCCTCAGGTGGAGAACAGACAGTGAGATGCTCAACGTAGGCAAGAAAAATAACACCTCTGGGAAGGCACAAAAGCAGAACTTCAGGTATCTAAATGCTTTTGAAGTGTACAACCAGAGTTCAGCATGTACTCTGAAGAAATGACATGGGACTTTGTGGAACATTGTTAACAGGATTAGACATACGTATTGCATCACTGTGTCATCTGCATAAGCTGCTTGTGCATCTGAGCTGAAAATGCCACAAATGCCACTTAGCCTTTGACATAACATTTATCTATCACGTACTTGTTTTTGTGGCCAGAGCTGACCTTTTTCTGCTGCTGGTCCTACTGCAGTAGTCAAACAATCTCTTCACCCTTTCCACTACCTGAGATATCCTTTTGTCATAGCTGCCAGAAATCTCTGGTACAAGGTGAGTAAATAAGCCGGCATGACAATTAAAACATTCCCCTGACTGTTACTTATTCAACAACAAAAAAACTTACGGCCTTTGTCAAAGCATCATCTAGAGAATTTTACAATTATTTATGAGGGTAATTTGTGTGTTCTGACATTCCTGTGAGATAGCCTTATTACCCCCCAACTAAAGATGATGAAATTTATGTGCTGAGAGGTGAAATTATGTTCTCCAGGCTATGTGATGAGTCAGTGACTGAGCGGGAGATTAAACCCAGCAGTCCTGGCTGCACGGCCACAGCCCAGTTGTGTAACCACTGTTCAACTTATCACTCGATCACTAACACAGAGAGACTGGTGGCTGTGCCAGCTTAACGCCTGTTTTTCACCTTAGATTGAATGCAAATATGGCAAAATATTGGCAGTTTGTTCCGGGGGGAGTGAGGGGTGGGGAGCAGCAAACTCCAGTGAGGATCAGGTCCGCCCCGATGCTCCATTTACACGCAGAGACACTGAGCGCTCGGCAGGGCTGTGGTGGCAGCCCAGGCCGTGAGTATCACCGGGTGGGGAATGGAGACGACAGGGAAATTCACTACCCTCTCATCGTGCTCCCACTTGCATTCCACACCCAGTAATTAGCTCACCAGGTTCCACCTCCAGCCTGCAAGGTGCAAGGCTGCAGGTTGCACCAAGCTCTGAAGGGATCCTTGCTCACTGAGTAGAGTAAGAAGGGTCAGGATTTTCAGAGATCCGATCTCAGATCTGTTTACATGGTGATGGTATGTCCTCCAGAACAGAAAAAAGTGGATCCTCTTGAGAAGAAATTAGGTTGATGAAATGGAATTTTTTTCTTGTGCTGTTGGTATGTCTTTCACTTTTTACTTGGTGAAAGAAAAATGGTGGGGAAAAGTAGACCTAAAGTGAAAGTTTTCATTTCAGAATGTTATTTCAAAGGCTATTTAGTTTCAGAATATTCAGCAATACAGGATGTTTGCCTTTTAACTTATTTTCCAGTTGAAAGCATATAGTTGAAAAATATTACTGATTTTGAACCTTTTGATTTTTTATATTGCCATCCTGACTTTTGAAATGGGAACTAACACTAAATCATCATCATGTCCGAGGAGAAAGAAAAGTTGTTTCTTTTGAATAGTTCCAGTAAATGCAGAGCAGTTATTTCAGTGTTTAAGAGGCAGCTTCACTGCCAAGCTAACTCCTGTATTGATCAACATGAGCTGTCTGTACCAAGTAATTTTGCTAGCTATGAGAGTGACCACACACCAAAACCACTGTCGTACACAATCATCATCCCTGCTGCACGACAGTACCAGTGTGTAGCTCTAAAACCAAATTATCAGTAGCCACCTTCAGCAAGAAACCCTGCAGTGTAATTGTTGTAGCAGATGCAGGACGTGTGTGACCATAGAGACTGGGTAAGCCTTTCCTACTGACTCCAACAGCAGCTCAGAAATTAAAAAAAAACGAAGTTATGGAAAGAGGGATTTTGTGGCACTCCCTGTGCTGCTCTGTCTCAGGGAAAGGAAATCTGCTTCAATAGGAAGCCTAGTACTGGCTGTGCTTATCCTGTACCCCAACCATGGAGTCGGGGAACTGCTCTTGGGTGTCCTCTCACCAGTCCATTTTTAGCAGAAACCTGTAGCTTTACTTGTGTAGCTTTTTTTTTGAGTTTTGAAATATCATAACTTTATATGAAAGCAGTTGTGAGTTGTGACAAATCTTCTTGATGGGAAACAGGGTTGTCTCTGCAAGCTATCAAACCCTAAGAAGATGTTATTTACCCATGTGCTCTCCTTTGGTCTTCCTTTGAGCTGCCCCAGCTAACTGTTTGCTATGACAATCTAATTATGACTTAGTTTGGCCCAAGCTCCAGCTGCCTTCGGTTTCTTTTATCTCACTGAACTGGGCAAGCAGAAGTTAGATGTTTCAGAGCCTGCTCCCTGTGCGAAACTGAAGGAATTCAGAAGTGTATTAGAAAGGCATTAGCTTCTCCTTTTTCCTCTTTTTTTTTTTTTTTTTTTTCCATGGGAGCCCATCCAGATGGAGCACAAACAAGGAAAGGATAAATGCAAAGCACTCTGCCACCCTGAAAGCACGCACTGACGTCAGCTTTCATGAACTGGCACTTTAATCATCGTATGGGGAATGTTTCTCTCTCCCACTGCAGCCTCCCTTTGGATTTCTCAGTGTACCAACATTAGCATTTATGGCAAGGAAGATTTATTTTCTTTGCTGGTTAAAAGGGTAGTAAATTCAGAATGTTTTCACAAGCTAGATGGAGAGCTCTGGAGACCCAAAATTCTGTAGGCTCAGTCTAGGTGCACCAAGGGCAGCAAAAGGGCAAGCTTCTTCCTGGATGTATTTCCACTTGCATTAACAGCTAAGCTGAAAAGCAGAGGGCTAGTCCATCAGCATACACAGAGAAGCTGTCAGCTTTTCCAAGCCAAACTGCACAAAATAGTCTCAGGGAGGAAAAAAGCATGGGGTATCAGATGCAAGGGGCAGATCAGTCAGGGATATCCAAATGTCTTTTTCCGGCATATGAGCTAAATTTCTCAGAATTAAGCACTGAAAATTAGCAGACTCATTTTCTGTTCATGTGTCAGGCCTCAAAGAAGCACCTTTCTCTCTTCCTCTGCCCCAGTCCTCTTGAGAGGATAATGGGTCATTGCACTTTGACTCCCTCTCAGAAGAGCCAGGAGTGATGAATTCACTAAAGTATGCGAGGAGCATCTCAAGCCTGATGAGGAAGAGCTCTGTGGAAGTGCCTTGCATTTGTTGTTATCTTTCTGCTGGGATTGAGCATAGTCGTCTCCTCTGCATCTATCACTGCCTAGTTGTATTTTCTGTATTTCCTCCATGTCCTTCACACATGAGGGAGCGTGTGTGAAGCAGGAGTAGGATGCAGCCCTCCTTTCTTGGCTGTTTGCCATAGGTGAGCCCAGAGATGAAATCCTCCCCCCCCCATACCTGACATAGTGGCCATCACAACACAGAAATTCAGGACAATTCTCAGCATAGCAACTCACTAAGGATTTTGGTCATTATGGTGTGGGAGGTTACATATACATTCAGAGATGTGCAGGGGTGAGGGGGAAAACGATGACAGATATTAATGATGCTAGCAGGCTATTGTCAATATAGATGCAGTCAGCTGGTCTCATCAGCTGCCTTCATCAGGCTGCCTGCTTCACAATAAAGTGGTTTCCTAATTAAAGCCTCCACTTCCCACTCTGTCCTGCACAGTCCTGTGTCATCAGGTGCTGCTGCTTCCTTTACACTTGCTGGAGCTCTCTGCAGCATGGAGCTGTCTCAGCGTTAAGGCCCCACTGGCCCGTGTAATTAAAGGAGGATTAAAGATGGATTTGTGGCAGCTGCATTCTTATTTTGTACCTCCTGCATGTTGTGGCTCTTGCTTCTCACAAGGCCCAAGGTGACTAAAGGGTTGCAGATATTTAAAGTACACATAGACAGATAGGTATGAATATATAGACATGTGTATATGTGTGTATGTATCCCAGTTAGTGATGCATTTCCCAGGTGTCCAAAAACTTCTGTAGTGCTATGTACGAAATATATGAAAAAGATAGGGAGCAAGTAAAGATTGTCATGAAAGCTAGGATCTGCATTTAGTCTTTCTCCTGGCTCCATCTCTTAAACACACACAAAAAAGCCACATGAAAACTACAACTATTCCTTCCTACCAACCACACAGCCACTGTATTTTAGCCTCTTATCTTTAAAAACAGATACCCACTCTTAGTCACCTTCCCCTCAAGAAAATCAAATTTTCTCCAGTTGAGCAGCCAGCACTATCAGTTCATCTCAGACCACCACACAGCATGAGACGTGTGCTGGAAAATCCAGAGAGTTTGGGGAAGTTTAATAATTAGTTTGATGTGCTTTTTTATTTACTTTTTTTGGTTTTGAGTGCTTGGTTAATGTTTTCTAAGTGTTCTAATGTTTTCTAAACTTTCAAGGGTGGAAACATTTTTTACTTTTAGATGGGAATAGGAATTTTCCTGTAATTACAGATTTATAGGAGCAGGAGCCGTAGGAATCTGCACCAAATATTGTGAAATTCATGATGTAATCGCCACTGCATTCCTGACATCAGTTCACAATTTCACTTGCTAATACTGGAACCCAGTTTTGTGTTCCTGGTCTCTCTCAACCTTCTGCTTGCTGGCCAATTTAAAATGCAAAGTTGCTCAAAATGACCATTCTGCCCCTAATCTAGTATTTTCACATTGCCTCCTGCTCCCTAGAAGAGATTTGATGGTACAGCTCTTCCTGCACTTCTTTTAGCATAGGCTCACCTGGTGCCCACCAGCCTTTTGCAGATCTCCCATACCAGCCCCCTGGAGTGAAATAAACTACATTTATCAAGCTCATTCTTTTGTCATTACAAATACATTATTAGTACATTTTTACCCATATAATGCCATATAATTTTTCAACACACCTTGTTGGATATTGTTGTACTGATTAGAATTGGACAGAAAAACAATAACCAGTTACAGCTATTGCAGGCCAGTAAAAAAATACAGTTCTACAGAAACTGACGTTTTGCAAAGTTTGGATGGTGGTGAAGTGTCTTGCTTTCACTTTTGGGGATTTTTTTAGAATAAATTTCTTTCTTCCCTATGAGATGTTTGTTTTCATAACAACACAGACAGACTCTCAAAATTGTTTCTGCATTATGATCAATCCTAAACAATTATTTTCCAGGGGGTTGCAACATTCAGATTTATTACAGTGTGAAAAGTAAATGCATTTCCAACTCAACATTAACACACGACAGGTCTTATCCTCTAAAAAACTCTGTTGGTGGCAGATATTCTTGATAAACTGGCACCATTCTGCTCAGAGCTGGTAGCAGCAGAAGTACAGAGTGCAATGGTACCTTTCTGATGAGGACAGAGTAGCTGATGTAATTGAGATCATAGAATACTTGGGCTGGATGGGACCTTTAAAGGTCATCTAGTCTGACCCCCTTGCAATGATCAGAAACATCTTCATCCAGATTGGGCTGTTCGGAGCCCTGTCCAACCCAGCCTTGGATTTGTCCAGGGGTGTGGCATCTACCATCTCTCTGGGCAACCTGCTCCACTGTTTAATCACTCTCATCATAAGAGAGACTTCTGCAGTGTTATGATTCTCCCCCAATATTCAAGCTGTTTACACCAAAGGCTGCTAAAATTTGGGTTGCCAGCACCAAAAGCAGCTTCAGCTGCAGTGCTGAGCCCTTGCCACTTTCATGGGGTTTGTGGCATCCTTTGGGACACAGGCCATGGTTAAGGAAGTCAGGTGGATTCTTGTTCAGTTTTTCTGCAGTACTAACTTCAGAAACACTTGATTTCTTCACTGTAGCCAGCTGTTACTGTGTAAACAGTTATTTAAAATACTGTGTCCTGAAATACCCACATCTTGATCCAGGGAAATAGTCATATACCATTGCTGTGCAACACCATATAATCAAGGGAACTGCCTGGCAGGTGACAGGCACGGTGCCTTCTGGAGTCACATGGATCTAAATAGTCATCATTAGAAAGCAGTGGAGAAGTGACTGTCAGCATTTCGACCCTTACTGACTCCTGTTGGGTAGCTGGATGATCTCATGCAACCAGTCTTAACTGCCCATGTGGACTTTGTTGGCACCTATGTGCTGGCAACTTTTATTTCCAAGAGCAACAGCAGCTATTCAGCCAGAGCTGCAGACTAGTGGATGGCTCACCCTGCTGAAGCTGGATGCAGATCTCTCCTAACCTGTTCCCAAAAAATGAATGCCTGAAACCTTTGTAGTAATCCTGCCATCTGCTTCATTTGTGTTCCATGCCTTAGGAGAGAAATCTTTATTCCCTTCTCGCCTTGACAGTTTTCCTGGATGAAAGAACTCTAGGAAGAGTGGGACCAAGCAGAAGTCACTCGTGCTGTACATGCAGCTGTCTGCATACTCCCTGCACCTGTTTACCCTCCCTATTTCTGGCCCTAAAAAATCCTAGGAATTCTTCATTAAAGATTTTTTTTGTCAGCTATCTCCTGACAGCAGCCAAGATGGCCATCTGTCTATTCAGAGGGAGAAGGGAGCTGAGCATGGTGTTTTTCTTTGTTCTGCTGTTCCCCAATCCATGGCCACAGCTCTTTCTGAAGGTGTCCTCAGTTTCTTCTTTGATCTGGGCCACTGCATGCAGGCTGCTGCTCGGGTTCTGCTCTGCGTCTTTCCATGTGACACAGTGACCTACATACCTGTCCTTGCCAGTAATGGGTCATATCCTGGCTTATCTGACCCACCCTTTTCAAGGGTGATAAAGAGAGATCTTTAATTATCTGGTGGTTTCCACCCACCAGTCCCCAAGTTAAACGTGGTGCTGTTCTCCATCCTTGTTTGTATATTTTTGAGTAGGAACTAGCTAACCTAGAGGGTTTCCATCCAGGCATTTCTGTGGAGTCTTAAATCTTAATCCGTCCACAATCTTAACTAATTGGATTTGTTTGCAGAAGAAAGCTGACTGTGGTTTGACTTTCTGCGGAACAGTTAACCAGAAAAAAAAAAAAAAAAAAGAAGAGAGGTTGAGGAAGGGATAGAAATAAATTACATTAATGAAGAAAAAGCAAACTGCATCACAGCTTACCCTGTTGCATGATCAGTATAGGCATTGCTTAAACTTGTAGTGGAGGTTTTGCATGAATAAGAAAATCAGTGGCCTACATGGTACTTGATATTACTCCGCCCTTGTAGGTTAGTTACGTAGGGAATAAGCAGCATTACTGCAATGAGTCACACTAACTTATGCCTTATTTCTGCTTCTAGTACCATTGCTCTAGTAAAACATGGAATGAAAAATGCTTCTTCTCTTGAGAATAGCCTGTAAGTGCTATCTTATTTTTGCAAGCAGCACTGATGAATTGGTAAACATAAATAAAAACACAAGTAGCCAGGGAAACCCAAACTCAAGAGGTTAAATAACTCATTTTAGACCTAAGAGTCAAAATCAGGAAAACAATATACATATCCACTGACAACTGAGGTACTGTGCCTATCGTACTGCTGGTATCCTGGTACTGTCTGCTGCTATCCCTGTGTCCTTGGCTGTGGGACATCTACTACAGCTGCATACATTAGGTTCCGATGACCAAAAGGCAAGCTTTAGCCAAAGAAACTGCACCCCTGTGAGCACTCCAGCACTGCCTAAAATGGCACCACATCAAGAATGAAAAATACTGCGTACAGCTCATTTAGCAAGGTCTGTAGTTCACATATGTTTTCTGTTTGTTGCCTCAGCCTCCCCCCGGCTGGAGGCCAGCGGCAGGCGCCCAGCTGTGCCCAGTTATGGTCAGAGACAAGCAGGGGTGGGTTGGAGTTTAAAAACGGAGCAAGAGGTCAGCTGTTTGCCTTGTCTTAGAGATGGGGCTCTGTTTCTGTGCTCTCTTTTGATTTTCACCAATCCTGAAGGCTGTGAGACTGATTCTAGCTTATTCTACGCTAATTCTGTACTGATGTTATGATACTGAGTCTTGTTTCATGAAGGTAAGGGAATTGTGAGCCCTGTTCCCTGTAACAGAAAGGGTCAGTCTGAGCTTTCTTCCTGCTGTCTCTGCTCCCCTCTTTGATGGATACCATTGTCAGGCACTGAGCCTCAGTGTAAACCAAACCCTGCTGAGCATCAGAGACCTACTTGAAACCATGACATTTAGGAGAGGGCTATAGTGATACCATCTTTTTGAGCTGTTTTTAGGAGTCTTGAAGAACACTGGTCTTTAAACAGATTTTGATTTAATGCATTTAGGACCTCTGTAATTGATGTCTATAAATACCATTTAAACGCACAATAGAATTTTTAACATGCCATTTTCAGGAGGTGGTGAGCCAGGGTTGCTGCCTCACTCCTGCAGCAGCTTCCCTTGGCTGTGGTGTGACCCTCTGGGTGGCATGTCCTTGGCACCAGGGACATGTGGTTGGGGGGCCCCTTAACATCCCCTCCCCCTTGTTTTGGCAAAGTTGTTGTCCAATGAGCATGCTGGGCAATTGAGGTTCCCAGGGCTACTGGGGAGAGCATCAGAGGATTCCTGTGCTCACAGGACAACTCCAAGTCATGAAGATAACAACCCAGAGGCTGGCACAGACAAATGGGACAAGTACCTCCAAGCAAATAGTCATGGGAGGCACAAAACAGGATAAGGACAGGGAGGAAGAGGTAAAATCTCCCCCCCATCCTCTGCAGCCCTTTCTCAGAGATCTTGATGGTGTTATTAGTAATATTAATGCTTTTCTTGGGAAGAAGGGGGAAAGCATTTGATAAGAATCCGATTATATGTTTCTGTATTTAAGAAGGGAAGTTTTTTGATGCTGAAGTAGGAAAAAATAGTGGTTTACTGTATTAAAACTGGCAAGTACTTAGCATAATCTAGTGATTAAAGCAGTCTTTTCCTGGTATGCTTGTAAATCATAAGTTCCCACTGCAGAATGGCTCCTGTGGCATTTTGCCAATTAACCTTTGTGTGCTTTGATCTCACTTTGACTCCAGAAGTTCAGGCTGTTCCCTGGCTTGTTTAGCTGTTGCTGTTAACAAAACACTTGCCGCTTGAAATACACAGTGCTTAGCATCCATGTATTTCTTAGCCTTCAGGTCTCTGAGCACATGCAATATTGATGCCTTGTGGATCATAGAAAAAGCCTGACTCATTAGTGAAGAGATATTAAATAAACATCCCCAAAGAAAGCAAACAAGCTTGGCCATTACGAAGCCTATTTTTCAGCACTAGCAGAGGCATAGGAAATGAGGGCTTAGTGAACTGGAGAGAGGAAAGAGGAATTGTGTGATGTTCTCATGGAGCCAAGATATGTAACCCCTGCCTGCCTTGCAGACTGGCACGGCAGTCGGCTCTGGGGTGCAGCTGGGAGGAGTGGGGACCCACTCTGCCTCCTGTCCTGCCTTTCCCAGAGGCCCGATGCTGAGGATTGGGCTTGCAGGAAATCTTCCTGCCTGGTGTCTGGCAACAAGCAGGCAGCAAGTACAGCCTTTCTGCAAAGCACTGCAACCACGATGGCTAATGAATGCACAAGTCCATCCTCATTTCTCCTGGGTCTCATCCAAGTTCTGTCTTTGGCTTACCCCTTCTCTTTTCTTCACCTCTTAAGAATATAATGTATGATATTTACCTTTCTCCTTCCCTCCCATGGGCAGTTCTGAGGGCAAGGGCTGAAACCGCTTGTTAAGATAAAAATACTTAAGGAGGTAAAAAACTTACCACAAGCATTAAGTATTCTTAAATAGGTTGGATATATATTTTGCAAGCTGCATGACATTTATTATTTATAACTAATGAATATCTGACAGTTTTGAAATATGAACGATAATTTGCTCCCCATGTTCAGGGACTCTCAGTTCACGTGAGTCAATCTCAGTCTGAAGTCTAAAAAAGGTCACTTTGCAATCTGTAAGCAGCTTTAAAGCCTTCAGGGGCCTTAAAGCATCAGGCTTAGCCAGTGGGGAAAAAACTCTTCTGGAACAAGATAGCTCTGACAGCAGAGAGCTAGAAAAGGGAAAGAGCTGATAAGAGCCAGCTCATACTCTTGATGCAGGTAGAGAAAGAAAAGCAGGTTTTCTAGAGGCAAAGCATACATGTCTGATTTGTCACTGCTTCAGCTAATAATTCTCATATTTGTTCATTCCAGGACCATATTTACTTGACCAAATGGAAAACGTGACTTTATGGATACATGAAACAGCCAAACCCGTGAGTAGCTCCACAGAACTTGTACTCTGTCCTGTCTCTGTCACTGTGGCCTACATATCCATCCATTCAGCCACCAGCACCTGTTTACTGCTGCTTTTCAGTGGACCCACTTCAGACGAAACATGCTACAGAAGCTCTTTAAATTCGTGGGTTTTTTCCATCCAAACCTCCAGTTCCCACCCATGCAGAAAGGTGAGAGCCCAGATGTCTCCTGTAACACAGAAAATGCCAGAAACATGCTGCAATGTCTCTCAGCACACATTAACTCCCTTCCCCATACTGAAAAGTGCAAGCATTTCACTTCTGCAAAGAAGGTCTTGAAAACACAGTCCCTCTCCAAGACCTCCCCTCCCTGTGGAGGATGTGGGCAGACACCCCTTTTGCAAACAATGGAAAAAGTTACTGTGTCTCCTGACTTTCCACAGGAGCAGCTCTCCACCTGCTCGTGTCCGAATTTAAAAAGTAAGCTTCCCCTTGCTCCATTTGGATTGAGGTAGCAGGAATGTTTCCATGAGATGTTCATCTGGAAGATGAGCCCCCAGCCCAAGGCCAATGGCATGTCATGGGGCAAGGCTGGAGGTAGCTCCGTCTCCTTGGATCAGCACTTGGATCCAGGGGCAAACAGCTTGTCCGTCTCCTACTAGTTCCCCTCAAGTGGAGTTTCCCCCCATGCTGCCTTGCATATATAAGATGATTTGGGACAAAATCCCACCTTGCCACCTCCCTCTTGGCTGCCCAGCCTTCCTTTAAATGCCTTGCCTGGTTGCAAAGCAGGTGCCAGCTGTCAGTACTGGACTGTGACTAATGTTCATTTTCTTGCAAAATAGAATGCTCAGCTTCTTGTTACCTAACTTCAGCCTTTCTGCCATCTTCTCATTTTCCATTTATTTCATACATCCGGTGCAAATTATTAGCTCTTAGAAGTAGGAATTGCTAGTCTGGTTTCCTTGGGAAACAGGGCAATCATGTTCTGTACATCCTCAGATAACTGTTGAACACACAGGTTGATTTAATTTGGCTGCTGGAGAGTGGGCTCAAGGCTAATTGAATTCCTGCAAGTTTTGTGCAAGTAGGCAGCTGGCTGGAGCAGAGAGGAACCCTGGAGTCACATGCCAGAAAGAAAAGTAGCAGATAAAATGAATCTTAGTAGATACCAAAAAAATCATAAGGAAGATACAGTAATTTGGTATCAAAAAAAGTGCCTCAGTTTGTACCTCTGAATATCCATGAGAGACAAACCTAAAACCTGGACTCTTCTAGTGTTATTTTAAGTTACTTCTAGGTTGTTTGCACTGTGATTGGGACAATAGTTTTAGATCCCTGAGAGGGATTTTTAATGTGTTTCTACAGACAATGAGAAAAATAACCGTAATAATACTGATAGAGGCAGACAGAGGAAATCTAATCACCAAAGGTTCATCTGGCAACTGCAGGGCTCAAAATTTCACCCCACAATTTTGGTTTTTTTTTTGCTGGCAGCAGATACTCAGCCCTCACCCACTCGATTCCCCTTCCATGGACAACCTTAAAAGCAGCCAGATGATGTGAAGATGTGTAACCCCACAAGAAATGGGCTGGCTTGGAAAAGGCAAGTGCTGGATCTAAACCTGGCTCCAGGTTTCCAGCTCCTGACTGCTTACACAGCAAAAAGGATAAGTACAGTACTGAAATCAGAGTGATGTTTTGCCTGGTGACACGTGCCTGCCCAGAAGTGGACAAAAGGGAGGATTTAACCACAGATTAAGTCTATTTTTTTTTTCTGTAAAAAGGCACTTTTCCATTGTAAGGCAATTCCATAAAAAATAAAAATGAATACAAATGAAAAGGCTTGTGCAGCAGTTTGGCTGACAGGTTTCATGCAGTAGTGCCGTGTTACAGAGATAAACATCAGTGCTTAGCTTACAGATTGTCTCAACACCTGGAAGGCTGTTATAGAGACAGGTTTAATAATTAATTTCTGTTTCTCTGAGACAATGTATGCTGGATCTCTTAAGGTGCATATTGCACACTAGGTAACAGGAGGAGTAGGCAAAAGAGACAAAAGCATTAGAAAAGATAAAAAGACTGAGATCAAATGACGTTATTCCTCATGTCGTGGTGGAAATGGGGCTATACTCAGCTGATCCTGCATGGAGGTTGCCTGGAGGTGTTTTGATACACTTGGGGTCAAAATACTTGTATTCCAAAGTTGCTTTTAAGTAAATTACTCTCATACAGCCGGTGGCAGGAAAGAAGATGCAAACAGATGAATTCCTTGATATTACTGTGTTGGGTTTATGTCATGTCACCATGCACAGCTGAAGATATTGAGGAGTTATTTTATAATCTGAAAAATATGATATCTGGAAATGATGTTGAAAGGTCCCTACAGGATATGTTTTCTGTATGTACTATATATTTTTCTCATCTGTGTTTAGCAGTACATTTTTCTGTGAAAGCTATAAACCTAACAAAATTGACTGCTACAGTGAAGGGAGAAATAAGAAAAAATATTAATCTGCTGGGCTCCTTTAATGACCCAAACCATAAACCTAGGCTGTATTCTGTCTGCAGAGGAGCACTAACACCAATTCTCTTTGTGCCTCAGGCACCTCCCCATGTCAGTTGCTATCACTTACTACTTCCTGGGGGCCTGTGTGTTATGATAGGGGTACTGAGAACAAAAGTAATGGCAGCTGGCACAGAGCTGCACGTTCAGCAGTGCTGTTCTGCAAACTCCAGTACAGAGTGTAATCTTATCATACAAGCTTATTTGACCAAATGTGTGTTTACTGATGTAAACATTCTCAGCTTAATGAAATTGATGAAATGAGGGATATTATGAACACATTTAAGATATCTACAAGGACAGGACTAACTACTGATGCTGATGCCTGCTGTGCTGGGTTTAGGCTGCCAGTGATCTGTGTGTCTTTTTTCATTGAGCAAATCCTGTTGACATCCTGAGCAAGATGCAAATCCTCTCTTTCCCCAGGTTTTTATTGCTGAGGAGGATCTTGATTTCAGTGAGTCAGATAGTGTTCTTTTGTGAACATGTCGGCTCAGATGGCTTTGCAAAATATGTTTCCTTATGAACTGAAGCTGGCTCTCAGGCTTCTTTGGTAAGCACAGCGCACAAATTGAAATACTAATCATGGATCTGTGTAGTTAAACTATTTGTACAGATGGGTCTTATGCTGTTGGTTGCATTTTCCCATTGCTGCTGCAAAAGGAAGGAACTCCTGAGCTGGAACAGGGGTTTAATGGAGGAAATTATTTGGGATTGCAACAGCCTTTCTAAGAGACGGTTGCTGAGGAAAAGCTCTGTTGGCAAGCTTCCTCTTGGTTTGTGTCCAGATCCTCAAAGTATAAGTCATCCTAAGCCAACTGAAGAGTACTTTTATACTACCTAAGTTTCTTACCCTGTGCTTTATAATAATGTCTGGTACCTTTCATCAGTTAATATGCAAAGAAAAAACATCCTGTGTTGAAGCACAGCATTTATCAAGCAAGTTTGTAAATCTCTTCTCCATAAGACTTTTGAACTAATTCATTTTGCCTGGCATAGAGATTTTAAAATATGTAATGACTAATTGTATGTGAAGAAGCAGTAAAAGCAAGATTGAAGTGTTTTTGGAGATGAGGGAGTCACTCTCTTGCTTTTGAAAAGCAGCAAATAGGTTTTGTGACTTCATATGTCTGGGGTTTTAAAGAAGTTCTGGAACATGCAATTGTGAAAATTTGTAAAAATTGAACTCATTTCAATTTTGGTTCCATCTCAATAAAACAGATTTTTTCTATCTCTCTCTTAGCCAAAAGGGCTGGCACTCTTACTGTCCACCACTGTTCCAGCACTAGTGATAACATTCAGAATTTGCTGAGTACTTTACATATTTCCACTGTTGGAAAAATATTAGCTCATTCAATCTTCCAGTGTTTCTGTAATAAGAGCAGCCATTAGAATTCTCTTTACTTTATGGGCAGGAATAAGGGAGAACGGAGAGTTTAAGTGGCTTAACTGTAACAAATTAGCAGCAAAATTTGGATGGTGCTACTGATTTCTGTATATCCTCTAAAGACTCGTGAAAATTATATTCTTTGCTCATTCAGCTGAATAGCTGAATAACCTTGAGCTTTCTCTTAAAAAGAAATGGAGGATTAGTGTGGACTTGGATCTAATAGGTAGTGGAATTTCAAGTTTCTGGCACTGATTTTTTCTTCAAAACTCTTTGACGCAAAAAAAAAACTGCGAGGCACTGGAAAAATGTTAAGGCTGTTGAGTTTTCATGTCTTAAGTTGCTAACTCTTGAATGGAGTAGCAAATCCATTCAAGAAGGAGTTATGGGTCTTTGCACATCAGTGTTTGTAAAGCACATCATTCCTGATGGAGCAAGGCGCTAAGCTGCTCAGTGGTGTGGCTGCTTTCCCATGGAGTCACAGTGTGTGTGCTGTGCCGAGTGGTGCTAACAGCATGGGAAGGGGAGTATGGACCTCCTTGGTCCTGGAAAACCCACCCCTCTACACTGAGCCTCGTGGATGGGAGGGCTTAGGACAAACCAGCTTTGTGTTCATTCACAGTCCTGACCATTCATATGAGATTGTGGCTTCGTGTTGTACATTTCCTCGGGAGGCGGCTTTTAGTAGGTGCCAGACTCAAAGCAAAGGCTGGATTGGATTTTCTGTGTTGTCATTCATCTGACTCAGCCACTGGCATGCAACTGCACATGTCCCTTATCTAAGCCACAGTTGCCCTGAGTGGGCTCCTCCTTGCATCCTGAAACAACTGCTAACTTCATTAAACCACAAAATGCTTCAAAGTGTGGGAGCACTTCCAAATCAATCCAGCCTTTTCCAGCTACCCAGCTTGATGTTTTCGGTGAAACATGAACTTTTAAAGTTTGATTGCCACTCCAAGGTCATCTGTATTTCCCATTGAGGCCTGTGCACTGATTCATTTTTTACTTGATTGGTACTGATAAGAAAGGACCCTCTTTAGAACTTGATTTCCTCTGTGGAGTTTTCTAGGAACTGGAGGTTGGGTGATTAATTTTATTGGGACAGTAAATTCTATAGGAAAGACTATGTCATTCTTCAATAATACTTCTTTCTGAGATGACAGCACAATAAATTACAGATGTACCGCAAACTCCTAAACGCAATCAGTTGACTCAATGTGCTGGGTGGATGGAATAAGAGCAGTGGCAAAGGGTTGGGTCACTGAAGTTATGTGGAAGCTTTACCACTGCCTTAAGTCAGCACCGGCTGATCTACTTTTGACAAACAGTTGAAACTAAAAGGTCACACTGAAAACAGTCTGTTTTGTCAAAGACAGCTATTCCGTGTGTTTTTGACAAAGGACTCTTCCAATCGACCGTATTTTAAAAAGTTTGCCTTGTGGGATCAAGCCATTAACCTCTTAAGAGTTTCGTCTTTATAGCGATGGGACAAGAGGGAATGGCTTTAAACTGAAAGAGAGCAGGTTTAGATTCAATTTTAGGAAGAAATTCTTTACTGTGAGGGTGGGGAGGCACTGGAACAGATTGCCCAGAGAAGCTGTGGATGCCCAATCCCTGAAGTGTTCAAGGCCAGGTTCAATGAGGCTCTGAGCAACTTGGTCTAGTGGAAGGGGCTGGAACTCAATGCTCTTTAAGGTCCCTCCCAAACCCGACCATTCTGTGATTCAGACTTGAATAATTGTCAGTGTCTGAGGCTTCAAAGAAAAGAAAGGAAAAAAGTTTTTAAAAATCAAAAAAAAGATGGCACAAAAGATCCCAAATGTTTTGCTTTTTTGCTGGCCAGCCTTCGCGTACGAAGATCCGGGGGAGGCCTCTTTCCTTTCAGACCTCCCAGCCTGCGCACTGGATTTTTTAGGTGAGACACAGGGCACGCAGATCTGAGCCCACCCTTTAATCCCGAGGTTCAATCTGCCGGGCCAAAGCGATTCTGGACAGTGGCAGCTGAGGTCCTCCTCAGGACATAGGCAGATTGCCCCCTTGCAGGGCTAACGAGCTCTGCCTGCCCGGGGAGCAGCCTGGCCGGGATCAAACCCCGAGCCTCAGCAATTTGCTATGCCGTGTGCTTAACCACTACACCACCAGGGCTCCCTCCCAAATGTTTACTATTTATGTAATGACAGGGACAGGAAATTTCTGTTCTGAGACTCTTGATTTTCAGCTTCTATCCTGAAGATTTGCTTATGCTTTACATTCATGATGAAAATGCACGTAATCTTGAATAATATTGTGTGGCCTCTTCTGTTGCTTTTCCATGCCCTGTACCCCAGCAGCAATGTATTGATGGTATATTTCATTGGGGATGCAATGGGGATTATAAACTGCTAAGCTTCAGAGCTGCTTCATAAAAGAGGGAGCAGGAGCTAGAATCAGTAATCACACAATGTCCCACTGCATTTATCCCCTGTCATACATTAATTCATGGATATTAAGTCCAGCAGGGACAGTTACGATCATCTATGCTGAACTTCTGCTTATGTTGTATAATTTAACCTTTTTTCCTGCATCGGACTGAACAACCTGTGGCTGCACAAGTATGTATTTTTAGAAACACTATTAATCCTGATTTAATAATTTCATATCATCGAGAATTCTGAAAAAAAACCCACAAACAGCTTTGGAAAGCTATTCATGGCATTTTCCTAAATGTAAGAAGGAGATAATTAGTGTGCCCAGGATGATGCTAGAAGTTGTTAGCTAAGGCCAGGGAACAGAACCAGGTAAGCACATTCCCAGCCCATGCCATCGGTATGAAAAATCCTTCCACTCCAATGTCCATAGGATGTTCTCAATCAAATTGAAATGCACAATTTGTTTTTCTTAAACCATTGGGTGTTAGCTTCATTAAGTGTTCCTGTATGTGAGGCTTCATGGTGGGGTCTGTTACTGTTCTGGACTGTGTTCTAAGATGAAAAGATGCTTTTTAGAGAACTGACAGCCAGTGTAAGACTAGGGTTCAGTCTAACTGGTTTTGTTGCCCTTTAAATGACTGAACAATTAAGTAGCTATGTTGGAGTCTTCTTTAACGTGAAGCAGTTTGTATGTGAGGAGGCAGGGGACACAGCTGCTGGCTTCTAGGCTTGACCCCCTAGCTTGTACTATTTATACTTTTGACAGAATTGACTGTCATAATTAACCATCATAAATTAACCATGGTGTTGAATGGCAGGTACTGATCAGAAAACAAATATATTGGTACTCTTTGTCTTGCTCAAGCAGATTTCCACTGTTTCTTATGCAAATGCATCATAATGTAGCACATTGGCTCTGCTTTCTAAACAAATGTAAACAAACAGACACACTCCTCTTTGTCCTTTTAAGGGGACATAATGTGTGTTCTTAAGAATTTGGGCCACAGGTTTTGAATAGAAAATCTGCTTAGTGGCCTAGATATTCATAAAGCTGCTAGCAAATATAAAGAGAGATGCATGACAGATGTGCAGATGCAGTTAGGAGGAATTGTTAGGAGGAATGAGAGTTGTTTGTTGCTGAGTGTGCTCCCCTGCTTACTCAACCCACTTGCAGTATGCTCTCTGTAGGGTTTCATGGGGACTAAATGCGTTTATTCTGAAGTCCAAGTAACAAGTGTTACAGGGTGAAGGTCTTTGGTATCAAGCTAATAAGAATAGGAAGGGGGAAGGAAAGAAAGACAGGGATATCAATGTCTCCATATATTTATTATAATCCTAGCTTGAGAACCCTGAGCAGGAGCTTTCCCTAGCCCCTGCCAGTGAGGTCTCCTTGACAGAGCTACAGAAGCAGCCATCATGTTATGGTTGTGGGCACTTAGTTTCTCTTACATTGAGGCAGTTTTGGTGTCTAAAGGCAGGTACAGGTATTTTAGCAATTTAACAACAAAAAAAAACCCCACAACCAAAAGCAAACAAATAAAAAACCAGCCAACCAATGAAAACCCCCCAAACAACTTAACTCATGACTTTACTAATTTAATTATTTGTCCAAAACAATGAGGCTCTCATTTTAAACCTTAAATCTTTTTCACACTTATGGATCTGAAACCAGACTAGCCCACCATCTTTTATATAGGGGCAAGGTTCTTTATTTCATTTTTAACCTCACTGTTTGTGACACTGAAGTATGTATTATTTCTTTATGCCAGCTTTATCTTCTGGTAATGATACTGACATAGTCTTTTCAGTCTTTGAGTGTTTGCTGCAGAGAAACCGATTCTGAACCATTTTTTCTCCCTCTTGGCTTCTTTATGGTTACTTATTAGGTTAACTCAGAAGAGAAAAAACCTTTCCCATTCTTACTAGGCTTTGATGAGCCATAAATTTAGACTCATCTCATGCTTTTGATGTACTAGGAGTGAGGACTCATATGGGCAAGGGACTGTGAGCCACAAGTTTCCTTTGTTTGAATTAATAATGATAGTAACATAGAGATCACTATTCAAAAAACAAACATTCTCAAAAGCAAGCCATCATAGAGAATGCATGTATCCCTATAAAATAACACTAAATCAGTCACATCAGGCTGTATAATTTTTTTTTTCAGAGATTGCCTCCAAACAGTATAAAGAAATCACTGTATTTATCTGATTAGAATTCTCTCCAGGAGCAAGTAATTTATTGTATTGTAAATCTGACCACCTACCAGCAGTGAAAACCTATGCTTAGAGGAACCCAGATTTCCAAAGGACTAAAAAGCTGAGCTGGCATGCTAGTTCTGACTAGGGTAGAGTGTTGGCCTTCCTTGGAACTAGACCATATGATCAAATTTTATCATTGTTTCATCTGATGAAGCAATATATAGCAAAAAGATTGTGAGGCAAGTATGTTTAGTAATTCAACAAGCTGCAAACATCTTGTAGGATTTGATCCAAAGCCCACTAGTAGTAGGCTTGTAGTCCGTGTAGTCTCCACATGTAGTCCATGGAGAGGAATGGTTTCTCAAACACAGCTTGAATGAGAGAGAGTGAGTAGTAAAAACAGTGGAGAACTTCTGGAAAAGAAGAGCAAAGCAAGAAAAGCAGAGTAAAGTCATGGGCTAATCAGCACTATGTCACAGCTCTCCTTCTTTAGTCCCAATGTATGGTGGACACTATTTATATTATTATTTCATGTATTTTCTATGACAAAGCCACAGCTAGGACCTTACCTGTTTCTGGAAGAGAAGCCCCCTGCACTAAGATCTTGGCCAACTGTCTGTAAGGTTCTCCTGTCCACACCAAACCTTGAAAGAAAGATCTGCCTTTCCCCTATCTCAGACTGCCCTTTATAGGCAAATGGTGATGCCTTTGCCTCTCCTTGGGCCTGCCCCTATCAGTCCCTTCCCAGGATTTCAGGCTCTTCATTTGTCTGCAGTTGTGCCACAAAACCTCTTTTGTCCTCTTCTCATTGAGGACTCAGTCATGGCTCAGAAACAGAGACAGCCAACCACTTTCTGGAGGAGTTCAGAACTGATCTTAACATACTCAGTTGGCACCAAAAAATAACTTCCCTGAATGAGACTGAATAAAAATTAATGGGAATGCTTATCTGATAAAGTACCTTTTTTGTTTATGGAATTATTCTTCAAGTCTTGGCAAGTTCTCAATTTGCCCTTCTTTCAACTGAAATTCAACCCAGGTCAAATAATTTAAACCCTATTAAAATCACCAGACTTTTACTTCACTGAGCTTTCTTCCTTGAAGCCAAAGCTGGTTCTGTGTTTCAGTCCATTTTATTTGCAGCTCCAGTCAAAAGCACCAAATCTTCTTCAAGTGCACAAAACCTATATTTGGTCCACTGTGAAGCCAGAGTCACTAATGGTTATGGAATTGCTCATCAACAAGATGAGTCTTTTCAAGAGAAAATGCTATTGGGAAAAGCAACATGTTACTTGAGTAAATCCCCCTCCATGAGGCCAAGCTGCTAAGCCACTGCAAAAGTAGAATACCCAGCAACAGTGAAGATTTTGGGAGGCTATGTGTGATCTGCCAATTTGACATCAAAGCCAGTAGATCAATAGGTCCCTGTGCCTCTTCCCCAGAGTAATATTTCTTTGCTGAAAAAAACCCCAAGTAAATGATGAGAACCTGCGTAGTGCTGTGCTGGGATGAGATGCTTTGGGGTTTTATTTTATGGTTTGTGTGTTAAAGGCTTTAGGCAGGTGAGAAGGTGTGTGGCACCACGTAAATATGAAATGGCAGCCACAGAGATGGAAAAGGGACGTTAGAGCATTTCATTTAGGAATACCAAAGGGTAAACATGGTGTTGTTTTACCAGGCTGGCCCGTGCTGCTCAGGTTGATAACAGCACAGGCCATGAGCCAGCCATGAGACGTGGCCCTCATGTCAGGTCTGTTGTCACTCCATGTTCTCCATGGGGAGATGCAAATCTTCCACTCACCCAGGCCCTTTCCCCAGCTTGTCTGGGTGCCCTACAGCACTGAAAACACCCCCACACCTCTGTGGGTGTGCGTGCCTCAGAGGTGTGCCACAAATGTGGAGGTTGGCCAGCGGCCTCATTCACGTGGGTTTGGTGTTCCCTCCTCTCACCCACGCTGGAGCAGAGCTGAGCCACTGGGGCGTTACGGCTCACATCCAGAAACTCAGGGCAGGGAAACGTGGGGTTTTATATTCGTGTTTGGAGGAGTTTGGGTTTTTTTAATCTGCTGTTAAAACATTCAGTTAACATTCATAAAGCTCATGTTCTCAAAGTTATTTATTATTACTTTTTATTAATTATAGTAACCCCTGTTGCTTTGTTATATGGGAAGTAAACAACTGCTTTGACTAAATAAATACTTAAATCAGGCTGGAGATGGTCTTAGTTCATTTCATTAATCACATCAGCTGTTTATTGCTTTTTGTGTGATGTGAAGGAGCAGAAATGGCTGTTCCTAAACATGAGATTGCACCCATGCTGCTTCCTTCAAGACAGTTAAAATAGGTGTTCTGCCCATGTATTGAAATATGTAATGACAGTATTAGGTTAGAGTTTAGAGTTCTTAGAGTTTAACACCACTAATACCTGGTATATCATTTGTTGGGGATACATATCTTCCACTAGCAGCAGAATGGGTTATGTGATTTATAGAGGCAAGTTAAAAGTTTGTAGTGAAATGGGAGTTCTGAATGTACTGTGGCATATCCTGTTCTTATCTCTCAAAGGTTGAAAAGGACAGAAATATCAGAATTTGAGACTGGATTAATGAATGCATGCACAGAAGAAAAAGAAAAGAAAAAACCCCACCCAACTTTGAAAGTACTTTCCCAGCAAAAATACCATAAGGCACTATAAAAAATCTAAACCCATGTGTTTTACTCAAATGTGCTGTAAAATTAGTGAAATCTGGTATAGTAAGAGGGTGGAAAAAATCCAATGCAGTAGATATTGAATGATTGCAAGTAATTTGAGAAACATATTTTGTAACTTTAAAAGATGGGAGAATTAATCTACAGTAGACATATATAAAAAAAATATGTACTGCTCACAAAAAATCTTCTGCCTTCCATCAATGTATATAAACCCTGTTGGGCCAGCTCCTCAGCAGTGTAAGCAATGGTAATCACTCTGAAATCAATGACCCAAACTCTGCCAACCTGGACTGGCTACAGGTCTGCCTGTACTCATTTTTCATACGGTAAGTACAGAAAGGGCAATGGTAAGATTACTTGCCACGCAGGGCAATTGCTTATCTCCCCTGATCAAAAGGGATTATTCCCAGATCAGAGTCAGATGATTAATCTGTACACATTGTTCAGTCCAGGGTCTTTGTTTGGTGGCCAGCAGCCCATGAAAAACCTGAGTGGGATGGAACATCACCTCTTCTCCCCTTGGCTGCCAGGTAGTAACAACTTTCTGTCACTACTCACCTGGTCCAGATTCACCCAGTGGCTTGGAGCTAAACGATACATAACCACTAATGAGTCTTTGAAATTGCATGGTTGTCACTTCTACACTTGAACTATACATTTAAGACTATTTACCAAAATTACACAGTATTCTAAGAAGATGAAAGTTTCTGCTTCTCACAGGCATAATTTTTTATGTCCTCTCTTGGAATATTGCAGGTGGATTATGGAACAGTTTGGGTGTTTATTATTATCGGTACTGGGAAGTCAATTGGTGCTGCAGAGGATAACAGCAGACACTTAGAGCAAAGAGGAGATGATACTCTCCTGTGGTGATACAGATGACAATGATAGATGGTAAATAGATGGTCAGAGAAAACCCTACTGTTAGCCTGGCAGGATTGACCTTAAACAGCTATGTAGGCCCATATATATTTGCTTTCAGCTTGCCACCAAAGCAGAAGTAATGGGTGCAATACACAGGGAGGCTGTGTGCCAGCAACAAAATTGCATTTGCATCACTTTTGTTTGTTTTTAGAAAAAATGCTCTTGGGTCTGTTTGCTTGAGTAGTGAAGCAAGAATTTCATTATTTCAGTGTGATGTTCTGGCTTGAAGTTGAATATCAGCCAGTAGTCCTTCAGTGTTTTTGCAGGCAAAAAACAATACAAAAGTATATCCAAGTGTCTGACTTTCTCATGGTCCTCTGAAAACCTCGGTCACTGTGTCTATTTAGTATCCCATGACTGAAAGCACATGCCAGTGCTCTACTGCACTCTTGGTTCCTGGTTCAGCATTTCAGTTTGTCCTTTCTATAGCTTTAAGCGCCGGTGGCAGGGATCTCTCCAAGGATTATCATCACCTAAAGTCCTACAGAGGTCACAGTGACACGACAGACTCTCTGCCAGACACAGTACAACTCATCATGAGCCATAATACCTGCCTGGGATGAGGCACAAACCCTCTCTGTGGCAAGTAGGAAATCCCCGGTGCTTTCTGTAAAAAAGACACAATGCCTAGTTTAATTCCAGCTTGGCTATTTATGTTGTCCAGTCACATTTGCCAATGGTATCACCAGGATGTAGCATTGTGCAATTCCTGCTTTGGGTGTTGCTTAACGAGCTGTTCAGTTGTCTCACTGTTAGCTGGTACTTACAGCATGGTCATGGGCATTCTCATCTCTGGGAAATAAGCAGAGCTGATTGCGCTGGTCCACATCACACTGCAGAATTAATTGCACCTCAGAGAAAAATTAGGTTCTTTTTCTTAGTATAGGCCTAAATCTGCCTCCTCTGAGTGCAATAACAAACTGTGACTGATTCCAGGGCAAATCTGGCTCCAGTCCTTCATTAGCAGATGGACTTTGGATAACAGTGAGTGAAACTTGCACTGTATGTTTAAGACAGTATCGATTTTCTATAGGGCCTAATAAATACGTTTCTATGACTTCTTCAGGTCCTAGCCTTGCCAATTATTAAAACTTGTCATTGTTTTCTGAAGGGCAGCATTAGCATTGTTGGAGAAAGCTAGCAACATTCATGTGAAAGAAAAATAATTAAAATGCAATAGACTATTAGAAATGCTAGACCAACTTACTGTCCACTGGGGAAAATGAATCTAAGTGTGCCTAAGGACATCCTTTAGAAAGTGATACTCAGCTAAGAAGATTTATTGTCATTTGTATTGATAATCTGCTATATTAATGCTTGAAAATAGTTTAACTTGGGCAATTAAAAAAATTTTAGGGGGTCTGCATTTAAAGATTCAGTGGAGTATCAAAGTGACAGACATTTCTTTCCCATTGGGATCTCAGATATGCTTAGAGTTTGTGGTATCAAAAAAATGAAAAATAAATATGAAAGCTTAAAAGGAAGAATGCTTAACACACTTAATTGAGATGACAACCAAAGTAATGGATGTCAGAATAAATATGTTATACTGTTAGTGAAAAATAAACTGAAATAAAGCAGATTTCACTCTGGCCTTATTAAAATTCAATATAGTTTAAAGCAAGTTGAACAGTCCCAGTCCAACCACAGCTATGAAAAAGTCAAATTAGATTATACTATTCTAGATACATGGTTAGCTCATTTAGTGCTGAATGGGATTTAGCTTCATCTCTGATGACTGTTCAGTTGTGGTCAGCACGTTCTAAAAAATTCACCTTGATTTTCCATAACTGTATTTAAAGCATGGTAATATCTGGCTGGGTAGACAAGGTTTCAGTTTGCACTTGAAGGCTTTGTGTTTTGTAGGGTGATTTTTATGACATAGCTACTTCAACAAAAGCCCTTGCACAGACACAATTACACCAGAAAAAAAAAAGTAGTGGTTTTGATGTTATGGCTTATATCGCTTGCCAGACTGGAATGCATCTTATAGGCAAGAAGCCTCTAATTATGTAGGAGGAGTTCACTGGCAGAACTCTACCAGCATGACAAAACTTTCAAGTGTAAATGTGAGCTAAGTGTTTATTTAAGTCAGCACGTCTACTAACCACTTAACAAAGTATAATTTGTTTTCCAAAACCTCCCCTTCCCCAGCCACACAGTGGGTCTGACTCTCACCCTGTTCAGCAGTCAGCACAAAGACACCAGCCCATCCGAGAGGGAGGATCAGACCTGATCCTTTAGAGAAAGGCTGCATTAATGGGATTCCCCCACTAGCAGAGGGTGGTGTGATGAGAAAAGCAACGCCCAGGAAAGTACAAAAACTTGCAAAAAAATTAGTCCTGCTTGTCCTACTCCTGCTTACTTACACATTTATACGACATTGCACTCTTTCCTTTGTAACTCTAACTTCCTTACTAATCAGTGCATGTGTGCAGCTGGGACAAAAGGGGTTTAAGAGATGTTACAGGACACCAGGCAGGCTGTGCCCTGCTCAGAATGGGTTCTCCCTCACCCCATACAGCTGCTGGCTCTGGCTGCCATAACCAGCTGCAGGAGACTCTTCTGTTTTCTGTGGATGGGCTGGTGTGGCTCAACTTCATCTGTGTGATGCTGTGTGAGGAAGCCTTACCAGCTCGAGTTGTTGATAGCTTGGCTCGTTCTTCCAATTCACAGAGCAGAGGTACTCAGGAGAGCTGGGCAGGAGGTCAGATTTAAAGGAGTACAGCAACTGAGCAGTACTGTACCTGCCTGTTGTATTTCTGACTGTTGACATCACTTATTGAATAAGTTCTGCCTGTACCTTTTCCACTCTTCCCCCATCCAAAAAAGCCCAACATCAAGTCAGACATGGAAACACCTATTTTGTACTTTTTCTTGCATTTGGGTTGAAAAGGGCAAAAGGAAAAAAAAAAGAGAGAGAGAGAAAACTGTAAGATTCCGTTCCAGAAATATTTTGAAAATCCACAGGCTTAATGAGAGAAAAGAACTAAATGCATGAATATTGTCACTGGCAAGCCATCTGGAGCATGCAAGTGAAAAATGCTTTCAAAATCTTGAAAGTAAATGATCATGCAAAGGCAAGAATAGTCAGTACTCGAGGCAAAAGGTGTTTAATTAGAATGGGAAAAGTCTTTGTTCTAAGTAATTAATAAAGGTAAAATTCCAAAGTAGATGAGAGAAATCCAAACTCCTTAAACATTTGACAGTTTTAAAGAGAAATCTGCAAGGGTTCAGGCATAAACCCACACGAGGAGAGGCCAGACTGCTTAAGCAGCTCTACTGAGACATTGCAAGGGCTGAGAAGTCGGTCGCTGTCCATGTAGGGTGATTCAAAGCACTTGAGTCAGGCATACAGGCATTCCCAGCAACCACAGAGCAGAATAAGCAGCCTCCAAAGGGTGATGAAAAATCCCATGTGCTCATCAGCAAACTGCCTTGAATTAGTCAGGCACCTCAGCTTCGGTCCTCTCAGAGCTGCTAATGGATTTTATACTAGACGGCATCTACATACGTAGGACAGAAATAATGCTGGCATCAGGGACAAGCAATACAACCAAAAGAATGATAAGTTCAAGGAGCCTCATGAAGCAGAGGTGTTGGAGTATCAGTATTGCTTGTGTTGGACCACCTCTGGATGCTCAGAAACAGGATTGCAAGCACATGGAGGATGTCACAAATTTGAGATTCACCAACCAAAGCCTTCATTTGGAGGCTGGTAGGACAACTACAGGCATTATGGTTTTGGAATTTGGCATGGCCAGAAGGAACTGTCTAAGGAGTGAGACACCTCCACAATTTTGGAGGTCTAACTAAAGAGATGCACATGCTACAGTGACTGCTTAACATGACAAAATGTTTTATATGACATAGTCCAATTTCCTAAGTGAAAAAAACAGACCCTGGAAAAATCCTCAGTGTGCTGTGAGCTGAAAATGTTCTTTTTTCTTTTTCATTGGTTCTGGGTACACCACAGTTAGGTATTAGTAGTATAATCTTTTGATTGCAATTGTTTCCAATAAAATCCACACTTTGCAACAAGTTTAGCTGAACGAATGTCATGACTAAGCTTTGAATAATTTGGTTCTATTACATTTTTAATAGCATTTTCCAGTTTAGTGCTTTTTCCCTTCTCTGTAATGGTTGCCATTATAAGTTTGTAAGCAGATTTCCCAGCAAGAGGATTTCTTATCACCCAGAGCTTTCCTATGGAGACACTCATCAATATTAGCAACCATTTTTTCAATTATACTTATGACACAATTACACAGCTACCAAGTGCACTGCATTTCTCCTCATTAACAAGATCACTCGTGTTTACTGAAATTTATTTTATTGACTTTATGGATATAAGAGAGGATACTGTCAAAAGCTTTATTTTTTCCCAGTGTTGGCCAAGACAAAAGCTTTAAGATTCTATTCCAACTTCTGACCAGCATGTGTGAACAGACTCATCATCTGCTTTGAAGCCTAAACCATTTTCTAGCTATGTATTTTAAAGGGGCTTTCCAGAAGTGGAAGTGTGATTATCTAGGACTATGCAGTGCAAGCTAATCATCTAAAGCAGGTATCAAATGGTGTGAAAAACACACAGATGGTTACCAGGAATCCTTCCTTCCTGGTGGAACAGAAGAGCTAATTTATACACTAGCTAACAGAAAGTCATGTCATTGCTCTCGCAAGAAAAAAAACAAATGTTGAGTCTTATCAAAGATACTGCAGCCCTGTTTCTGACTCTTAGGAAGGAGTTAAAACTACCCAGCGGTAAAGCCTGTTATTAAGATCTCTAACCAGCCAATTACAGTTTACTCTGATCAGAAAGTGCTCTTATTTTAATGGATGTGTACACGAGATTTTAACTCCGTCACATTAACTTTTCTGGTCATTTAATTGGAAAGAAGATGATCAAGATTCCTGGAGACAATCCCAAAAAAGGAGCTCAGCTTTGAATGAGGGATTTACACTGCTTAACTCTGACAGTCAGCTTGTGCAGAGTGTTGTTTACAGAGCACCAAACTCTGCGAGGATCGCACATCGCACAGGCGCCACAACTGCCTGCACTGCGGTACATAGCCAACGTGTACACAAGTGTCCTACCCAGCCCGGTTGTGTTAAACACAGGCAAAATCCTTGGGGAAAAGTAATGGCTTTTTGCTAGTTTGTTGTTTACAGCGTTGGTTTGGTTTGGATTGGGGATTCTTTTGCTAAGAATGTCAGTCCTCTCCCTTTTTTTCTCTCTCTGTATGTATCTCAGTGCTTTCTTGTTGCCTCAGACTAAGAATTTTGGTTTCTGAAGGTCTCATTCAACAACCCAACTGCCTCTGTCCCAGGTACAAACTTTTTTTAGAGATCCCTACAGGGGCAGCAATGCCTGTCACACTTTGGACCTTACACAAAATGCAAGAGAATGTATTTTGTCCTTTTCTCTTTTACCCCTGAGAAAGTCATGGAAGTGTTTGTAAGAATATGTTTTCTCTTGTGATAGAGACTTAGTAGATCAGCTGAAATTGCCTAAACTTATAAGCATCATCCCACCAGAGATGTGTTCTTGAATGTTAAATTTAGGCTAATTGGAGGCATATCCTTTAATTTAGCAAGCTGAGGTTACTAATACAGATCAAGAGCTAAAAATTAACAGTGGAGCTGATGTATGCTAAATGCCTAAGTGATATTTTAACCTATAATTATACAAGTTCTGTTAATAGTGAATAATTCAAGTCTTCAGGGATTTCAATAGTCTAATGGGCTGTAGTTATTTCCAATTTACATTATGGTTGCTAGGTTTCATTAAAATGAGCAAAAGGCTGCATAGCATTGCAGAAAATTGGTGTTTGAAGTTATCACCCAGAAATCAAAACATGAAATTTAAATTAGAAGGTGTCCAAGCAACACAATGACACCAAAGCCGAGCACTGATAATGAAAGTAGGAAGACTGGGAGTTTGCAGGGATTATTAAAGGAAGACAGCAACTACTAGCAATTACTATTAAAGGAAGACAGCACTACTAGCAACACGCTCCGTAACAGTGATACCTTAAATTCTGCACTACTGTATGTAAGGAGTCCAAAACACATTACAAACCTCCATTAAGACTTGCTACATTCTTCTGAATTATTTAAATTTTGCTATCACTGATTTGCAGGTGGCAGGCTGAGGCATGATAAGGCACGTGGCTTATCTGAAGTCATGGGATGACTCAGTAGGATGCGAGAGCTGCAGCTGGGGGCTGTAGCCTCCCTGCTAGCCCACTGATGCAACAGCCACCCCACACCATCACTGTGGGGGGCTGCTCAGCCAGCCCCCTCCACCAGCAGCCACTGCCAGTTTCAGCCTCACAGTCTTCAGATGGGCTGAGACATGTCTCTTTGGGAGGTTGCTGTACCCCAGATCACCCAGAGCAACATGGGTTAAAGCTACTGCTTTCCAGAGAGCCAGAGGGAGTTGTTATTCGTCTGGATCACTGCAGAGACCTGACTTGCAGTGCAGTCCCACAAACACATCAGCACGGTGGCAAGGATGGCAAATCACAGTGGGGAGGGAGAGCAGGAGCTTGGAATGACCACCTCCATCCAGTGCTGGCACGAGGGAAAGCGCAGTGTGGTCAGCCATGGCCACATGGGATTCTGTGACCTGGGATACACTTTTGGGAGACCATGGTGTGCAACCCCCAAACCCAAATGACAGCTATGGCCTCCTCTGAATCAAGCCCACCCAGGCTTTGAGAGTAAGGCCAGGTTTTGCTGACTCAAGGCTTAAACCTGTCAGTGTGACTCATTGCTGTGGTCTCCCCCATCTCCTGCTCTTCTGAGGCATACTGTATGCAAGTGAACTATTTTTGGAACAACAGGGTTAAATTAGATTACTTAATAGATAATAAAAATGCTGCATAATTTAATAGGAATGAGAAGTGTTTGTTACAATTGGGTAGAAGTCAAGATGTCTGATATGTTTTGATATCTAAATTTGACTTCAAATTTCTTTTTAATTCTTCTGAAGTGTACTTTAAATATAGAGTGCAGTGCTTCTTATGAGCAGACTAACAACTAAAATAAGTGTTCTTTTCTACCTAAAGATTAGCTATTTCCTTAATATTTAGTTAGTTGTTCATGCTGCTTTTTCAAAATTCAGCTTCAAATTCCCCACTTGTGCATAATTTCAGTTTCTGAACCTACATTTAAGTATCTGAATTTCTCTAAAAAGACAGAAATAGATAGGGGTTTTGTTTGGTCTTTTTAAAAAAATTTAAACACTTTGAAGCTCTGCAGTTTCTACATTAGTGAATAAGCCATGGAATGAAGAGTTATAATTAAATAGTTATTTCTTTATAAAACAGCTTCTTTTTATTTTATTCTGAATCAAAGTAACCTCTTAGATCTCAGTCTGAAATACATGTATCCATTTTGCAACATATTGCTAAATATCTCTAATTTACATAAGAAGCAACAGCAAAACGCCACGTACATTATGTTAGTTAAATTATTATTATTATGTAATTACATAATGGAGAAACAGCAAATTCAAACTCTTAAAATGCTGATCATGAAGTATATTAAATTATAGCATTGCCTCAACTGCAGGGCAGGTGTGCTCGGTGGCACACCCTCCACCATGCAGACGATGGGATAAACCAGAGCACTGCACAGCCCTTCTCCAGAAAACTGAAGGACATATTGCAGGCCTTTGCTGTGTCCTGATCCAGGACTAGAACCCCTTTAGGGCCCATGGCTGTAGTTCTAAGAAGAAACAATACCTAGTGATTCATAGTAAATATGTATTTCACTAAGTCATCCAGAAAATTAATGTGCTTTTGTGGGAAGGTTCCCCCTGAAATTGCAGGCAAAAAGAAATCCTTCCCAAGCCTGCTTTTATGTGCAGCAGACAACAGGGAGTCAGCTGGGGTGGGTTTGGCTCAGGAACATGTGCTGCATCCATCAGTGACTCTGATGCCCAAAGCCCCCATAGCCTTGCCCTGCAAGCTACGAGGACTCTTGAGCAAACCACATCAGCCTCCCAGCAGTCCAACAGAACATTTACCTCTAGGAATCACATACTTTAATAATTCACTGGCTGGAAAACACTTTCAGATTGATAGATGCCTGGTTACTACAGTCATGTTAAGCAATAACAACACAAATCAATAAAAATTGTCAAATAATTAAGAATCTTCAGTCACTTAACACCCACTGCAACTGCCATTAGCAAGAGGTTTGAGGGCTGTTCATAAATCTCTTTAGCACATTATAAATTCCCCATAGAGCACTCAGCTGCCCCAGCTCCGGTAATATATGCTGCATACACTGCAATCCTGTCCCTGTGCTATTAACTGTAATGGTTTCACCTTTAAAAACTGTCCTGGGAATATGGCTGAGGACACAGCACACTGGAGACGCATTAGCAAGAAGAGACATGGACAGTCAGAGCATTCAGGAGACCAGACTGAGACACATAACCTGGAGGAACTTATTTACCTTCTCATGTTAAGTGTGACCCTCTGTGAGAAAATTGTGTCAAAATTTAATCACTTCATGGACTACATGGACTAAGTAGTCTCATTAATGATATTTAGAGAGCACTTGGACATCCCGAGATAAAGGTTGGGATTTTTGTCACTCTGTTATTTCTGCCTTCAGAGCTTTCATTCCTTGTGTCAGGTCCCAGAGTTTAAAGGAGTTCTTTCTAACTCTCTGCATGCACTTTGTGAAACTGGCTGCTGGTGTCAAATGCCAGCATATTCACAGGGCGTAAACCATCTGGTTTTGCTGAAACTAAATATTCCCATGTTTACTGAGGAAAATAGATGCAGACACTTTCAGTTCTTGCAGCTGTTCCTTCCTGGGAAACAGTAGGAAAATATTTTTTCTCTTCAAAGCAGAGGAATAGTAAGCTTGATTGACATCTTGCAAACTGCAGATCTTGCGGGCCCAAATTATTTTCCTTGTTTTGCTTCAGAAGTCCTTCCCCCTTCCTCACTTGGGGAGTAATGCCTCAGCAAGTGTTGTGTATTTCTCATAGTTTGTGGGCAGTAGGACAGGCTGTCAGGGGAACTGAAATTGTATCACGTGCTAATAAACATAATTTAAAGAAAATAAAATGAAACAACCCTTCTCACACTTCTAAGTAGTTCTGACATGGAGAGATGAAGGAACCTGTGATATATACCCCTGGTTATGCCTCACCTTGTCCTTATTTTGCATGCAGCTCCCAGGAGGCTCTCTCCTGCCTTCCAGACTCTACCTCACCTGGGAGCTGTAGGGATGGGGCAGGGGGAGCTGCTCTTTTTTAAAAAATAAGATTTCAATATAGGTCTTAGTATATCTATTGTAATTTTTAGAACTGTTTCAGCACTGGTTCTTGACATAAACAATCTTTTTCCTGGGAACATCTAGACCCGCCCTGCCTTTTAAATATGCATAAAAGGCAATGATGGCATAACTACATTCACAGGAATCAAGGGTCATTATTAACGTACAAAACAATCTTGTTCTTCAAAAAATCCTATTGCCAAGGCGTTGACCAGTATAGCATTTGTGTATCAATCACAGATCTCATGATGTGTTTCAAACTAAAGCTGTATCAAGAGAGACAGAACAGCACTACCACTGGATGACTGGCCATTCACTGGACACGGACACAGACCCAGACTCGAGTCCCTGGGCCAGTGGGTGTTTAATTGTTTATGCAAAGTGTTGCAGTTCCAAGCAGGGATACCAAGAGAACCAGTACGGATGCAGCAGTTCAGAGAAGAGTTCTTCCCATCCTTGCTCCATGCCTCCAAAGGCAAACCACTGGCTACTTTGGGCCTCTCCTCCTCCTTAATTTGTCAGGAAGGTTGATCAAGTCTTGGTTTTAGCTCAGTGTAGAAGAATAATTATTTTATTTTTGCATCTTAAAGGTTATAACCAAAACCAACTATTTACCCAGTTTAATGCAAATACTGAGAAACAAAAGAGGGTCATAAAGTATTACATAGTGAGATCTGTTGGTTTTCCTTCTATCTCTTAATATAAGCTTTTTGGACAAAACAGGGATAAATTATCTGCGGATTTTGTTTATTTTGAGATTACCTTGATACAGTTTCTTGCTATTTCTGACTAAAGTGAAAGGATCTATAAATATTTGTAAACAAACTCTCCTAAGAAAACACACTGTTGATTTGGATCACTAATTTCTGTTTCAAGTAAGAAACTGGAAAAGGGCACTGAGGAGGCTGCAGTGGTTTAGCTATTGCTACTCAGGGAGGATATGCTCCTAATTACACACTGGAAAACTAACCACATGGCTCCTACTGGCCTCTCCCTCCCATCCCCATAAGAGCTGCAGTCAGCCCTGAGTTACAGTTTGCTAAGGTGATAAAGTACATTAGAAACGAGCAATAGTGATGGGATAATGCTGTAAAATACTGCCGTGAACTGTCTGCCAGGTGACTGATGACATACCTAAGAGGGCAATGGTTTTTGAAAGTTACAATGCCATCGTAAATAACATAAAAGTGTATGTAGTGCACCAAGTTTAAAGTGCAGTGAGTAGCAGAAGTTCTGTCTGAACCAACATAAGGTTGCCAGGAAAGAGTAGATAATGGCAGAGATAGCTGGGGAAGCAACTCTCAAATTCGCAGCAGCAGCAGTCTAAGTGAGAACTCATGTCTACACAGTCACAGTTTTGGGAATGACATTTACTAACACATAGTTGTTTTGCCATTTTCTTTGGAAATTTCTGTCTTTCAGATCTGACCAATTGAACAGAAGAGCAGTGCAAATTAAAGGACCTTAAGACAGCATGCAGATAAGGAAAGTTGACACATGGGGTATTTAGAGTAAATGACACTGAGACCAAGTAGGGGAAAGTTAGGAGCAAAGCCATCTTGGTGGAAATGAGAGGAATTTTCAAAATAACTGTAAGACAGTTTAGAAAGGTGAGCATTACTAATGAGTTTTTGACAAGGCATCAGTCCAGTTCCCCCTTGTACTTGGATCACCAGTTACCTGTCTTTGGCCTGTATCTGTGCATGGTATAGTGCCAAAAGTTACTGAACATCTACCCTTGATCAAAGAAAATGCTTTCTTAACTATTTCTTTCTGTATGGCAGAAGACAATGAGCCTCATTCTCTGATCTTTTAATTCTGTTTACTGTACTTTATTCTGTTTACTGTCCCATTTGCCAATGGGACAAGTCAAGTTTTAACCCACTGAGGGAGAAACATACATATTCGTGTCCCTGCTCAAGGTACGAAGAAAGGGGGGTGCCAACTTTACAGGGTTATGCAGCACAGTGAGGTGACCTTCCATCCAATTGACAACCCAGGTACAGCTGTGCAGTAACTGTCACCCAGCCATGTTCCCAGTAAAACAAGACACTGGCATAGAATCTACATGGAAAGAAGTGAGCTGCTATTTTTTTGCAGCTAGTTCTTTTTCATAGCATCTCCGCTTATCAAATTATTTTGTTGTTATGATATGCTGCTGAATTGTTTCTGGAACATGCTGACATGCCTAGTAAAAACAGTTGTTAGGGGATTGTTTTGCTCAGTGTACCTGAAAGTTTATCATTCTGTGGCATCTGGGAAGATGTATTAATTATATTTTTATGCCTCAGTAAAGATAATTTCATATCCCCGTTTAATTTTCAATGCAGAATGTTCTGCGATATTATTATGTCTGAACCTGATGTTGTGATGGCTTAAAATAGCCTTCAGGGCAGTTCAGTTGTGTGAAATGAAACTGGGACAATTCCTAAAAGCTCAAGTGGGATTGCAGATCTATTAGTTTTGGCAGCAATAAAGTAGTTGGGATAAAGATGAACTTTTAAAAGTGGAATAATTAGTTTTTCTATTTTAATGAAAAATGAAATAAAAACATTTTAGGATCTTTTTTTAGATTTCCACAACCACTAGCAGAATTTGGAAAACAAGAAAGGATAGCTGTATGTGCTTTTAGCAGATGGGCTGAAGTTGTATTTCCATATATCCTGCCCACCTGTGTAGGCATTTCAGAAGAGTGTTCTTTCACCTGACTGTCTGGACACCTAGCATCATCTGATACCTAATCATGGCCCCACCTTGTCCTAATTGCTTTTGTTTTGCTCACACTCATTTTCTTCTAATCAAGAGATAAAAAACTGGGTTTCAACAATATATAAGGTGGCAGGACTTTGCTGGCCTATACAGACTCATGGAAAAATTCAAGTTCAAGCTCCCAGAGAAAGTTTCTACATCAACATCTATATTTAGGCATATAAAGGAGAGGTCTGTTTTTTCTAGAACATCTGCACTTTGTTACTTTGTCAACATACATGTATTTATCTGCTTTCCCAGTTCACAGTGGGTTTTCACCACCTCCATTTTAAAGCACTTCTCTGTCCATCCAAGGCAAGCATCTGTTGACAGAAGTATGTAAACATGTCTTTAACGAGCTCATCTCAAAAAGAAAAAAAAACAAGTTCCAGAAATCACCAAAAAAGTACTCTTAGCAGGTCCAACCACAGTGAAACACGAACCGCAGAGCTTTCTCTGATAACTGCATTAGGAGAGCACTATGAGGAGCACGACCCGTCATTCCAGTTACGAGATTTTTTTTTTTAAACTTTAATAAACTGCGAGGTCGCCCAGGTGCGGTGCCAGCAGGCGGAGGGGTGACCCTGAGGTGACACGGAGCTTCGCGGCACTCGTTCTCCTGCCTTCTGTCCGCAGCCGCCGCAGCCGCCGCGGCCGCACGGCGGGAGCGGGGCACGGCCAGGCACGCTC